>JADBJO010009455.1:56201-58701 GCA_016801955.1 Conus betulinus | reverse complement strand
TGCCCATGGCTAGCTTAGGGGCATTGGCCATGTGTGTGTATGTGTGCCCATGGCTAGCTTAGGGGCATTGGCTTTGTGTGTGTGCCCATGGCTAGCTTAGAGGCATTGGCCATGTGTGTGTGCCCACGGCTAGCTTAGGGGTATTGGCCATGTGTGTGTGCCCATGGCTAGCTTAGGGGCATTGGGCCGTGTGTGTGTGTGTGTGTGCCCATGGCTAGCTTAGGGGCATTGGCCGTGTGTGTGTGTGTGTGTGTGTGCCCATGGCTAGCTTAGGGGCATTGGCCATGTGTGTGTGCCCATGGCTAGCTTAGGGGCATTGGCCATATGTGTGTGTGCCCATGGCTAGCTTAGAGGCATTGGCCATGTGTGTGTGCCCATAGCTAGCTTAGGGGCATTGGCCACCTCTCAAGTAGCAAAACCTTCACAATCCCTCTCTTGAAAAAAAAAAAAGTATGTCTTTTGAATGGGAGGGAGGTAACACACAAGTATACACACTAAGAGAAGGAAGTTCCTAAGAAGCAAATGTTTAAAGAAGCTGGAATCTTTATATGGAATGTTATATTCATGGAGATTTTACTTTATTAGATTTTCTTGAAAGCGTCATTTTCATTTTAGTATAAGTGAGTTGTTGTTGTTTCATAATTTAAGCAATCAGGATTTTTTGTAATAATGTGTTGTTAAGCAGTATCTTTAGAATTGTTTTTTTTGTTTTGTTTTTGCTGTGTTACATTGTGTGCCATTTCAATGGCATCACACCTGTGCCATTCAATCTGGCTTACGCCAGAGCTGTATGCAACCACTCCCATTACACTCTCAGAAAATTACATAGAAGCCTGGAGAAAAAAGAAAAAACGGGGGGAAAAATCCTTTTGGGACTCACTTCTCATAATACTGGCCGATGAAAACACAGTTAAAAGATAGCTACAGAAGAAGAGGGCCAAAAAGCACACACACACACACACACAAAAATCAAACATAGAAAGGAAGATGTAGGTAGTAGTGTGTGTAGAATAATTCATCATGCATGTGTTTTAGATATATATATATTTAGGTATGTTTTTCATTGCTTCATCTGCAGAATGATCAGTTCGTAGAAAAGTGGTTGCCTCATTCATTCTTTTGCTTTTATTTATTATTTTGTCTTTAATTTTTTTTATCACTTTTTACAAATGTTTTGGGTACCCAACACACACACACACACACACACACACACACACACACACACACACACACACACACACACACACATTCATTCTTATGACACATGACAAAGGACTTTAAAGTACATCTAAATTGTCAACTCTTACTGGTAATGAATACCCCAAAAGAAAGAAAAAATATAGCGTTATTACAGAAAGAAAGGAAATGAAAGCATGTATCACATAACACTGATCTCATTTTTGAATATCTGTGTTTATCATTAGCTACCACATTGTACTGTTCTTGTGCATGTGTATCAAATCCTGTAAATTTCTCCAGATTTCATTAAATAGACAAATGTCTGTTTTTCTTTAGCATGTAAGTATTTTGAAAGTTTTTTGAAAGTACATGAACAAATGTTTTCTATGATTAACATTTATTGAAGAAACATTTTTGCTAACTGAATGATTTTATCAAGTGTTTCATCAGATTTTTTCATTCTCTTCATTTCTGAACAAAAGCAGTTCCTATGTTTAAGTTTAGGCCCCAAATCTGAAACAGCTTTCATTTCTAGTTATTGAATTTGTTCCAAAACTATTGAGAAAAGCTTGCATTTCCTTTATTAGGCTTCTAAGTGTCTTTTTACTTTGTACAGGAAGTACTATCATTTGTTCACAGTACCCTTCTTCTTTTTTCTTCATTTTTTTTTTTTTTTAGAATACTGGTAGCAAACAGAATATAATTTCATATTATAATATGAGAGACATTTAGTCTTTTTCTCTTTCAATTCATTCATTCATTCATTCAAACATTCATTGTTTATTCATCTATCAACTCATTTATTCATTTATACATTGATTCATCCAATTATTCCTTCACACATATTCATTTTGAAGAAATGACCATGTAGGCCATGAACAGTTTTCTGGTACTACACTTCAATGCTTCTCTCTTTTTTTTTTTCTTTCTTCTTCTTCTTTTGTTGTTTTGTTTTCTTTTTTTTTCTATTTTTCCTTCCTTGTTGTCTTTTTTTTTCTTTTCTTCTTTTTCTTTCTTTAATTTTTTTTTTTTTTTTCACTTTTTTTTTTTTTTTTTCTTTAATTTTTATTTTTTCATTTATTTATCCTTCTGTGATCCTCCTTGCTGTTCTTCATTGGGTCATGATCAGTTCCGGGAGAGACCCGCCTGTCCCCGGTGTGCAAATGGAAGATGGTGTTTCTACGTATGACCCATCTGGACAAGAACTGGAGCCTCGGGCGATACACCACCTCCCCTATCCTCCGTGGGCACCGTGACAAAGTTACTGCCATCGACAGTGAAGGTAGAGTGAAAAAAATTGGAATATGTTTGTTTGAAATGC
>JADBJO010009455.1:48701-51201 GCA_016801955.1 Conus betulinus | reverse complement strand
GTTTTAACGAAGGAAGGGGTGTATATGAATTTAAAAAAAAAAAAAAAAAAAAAAAACCAATATGGCAAGCAATATGGATAGTATGTAGCTGATTCCCTTTGACACCCTCTCTGATGCTCTGCCATCGTCAAAAGCAGTGAAAATCAATACTCTGACGCCATAAATACCCGTTTCTTTCACTCGCAATGGAACATTTCCTGTGACTCAAAAAAAAAAAAAAAAAAATGGAGAAAATGACGGTCGAAGAAAGCCGAATTCACTAGCTTTTGAAGTAAGGAATCTCCCATACAACAAGAATAGCTTACGTCTGACTGCCAGAACTGACAGCGATAATTACCTGTTGTGCGCGCGGCGTGCGGCTAAGGGATGGTCATTCTTTTTACTTTCTCTAGACTCAAAATAACTGCGTCGAAAAATAGCAATGATTTACTGGACATCATAACTACCGATATCTTCACTGACATATTATTACTAATGATTTTCCGTGAAAGCAATGATGAAGAAAAAAAAAAAAACAGTTTGACGAAGAAAATATCAATTATCACCAACATCGTAATATGGTGTCCAAACTGATTGCCGGTATCGGCAGCCTCAGTGACCGTTTTCACCGCATGTGGGAAGGATAGGCCATTCCTTTTTTTTTCTCTCTCTCTCTCTCTCTCCCTTTTTTTCTTTTTTTTTTTTTTTTTTTTTTTTCTTTTTTTTTTTTTTTTTTTCTTTTTTGTTTTTCTTTTTTTTTTTTTTGGGGTGGGGGGTGTGTGTGTGTGAATTCTTCCAACCTCCAATTTTTCCCTTTTTTTCTTTTTGTTTTTCTCCACCACCACCACCCCCGCCCCCCCCCCCCCCCCTTTTTTTTTTTTTTTTTTTTAATTTCCTTTTGAGGCGGGCCTCCATCCTCCGATTCCCCCCACTTTTTCCCCCCCACACTTTTTTTTTTTTTTTTGGGGGGTGGGGGGTCTTTTTTTTTTTTTTTTTCCCCTCCCTTTGATTAAATTACGCTCGCTCACCATGCACGATCTGTATGTTTCATTAGCGATGGATATTCGCGTGCTGGTTTTACTATTTTCATGTGTGGTATACATAGCGTCTGGGTTTGTTTCTGTACTAATACTAATGTGTGGTGTGCTGACATCTTCATACTGCTACATTTACTCCTTTTTTAAGAAAATAAAGGGAAATGGTTGAGAGAGTTTTATACTGGACATGCTATAGTGTTTCAGATAAGGCACACGATGCAGTCACACAATCAAGGAAAGCATTATCAGTTTCCTTTTTTTTTTCTTTTTTTTTTTTTTTTTTTTTTGAAAATTCATCATTGTGACGCGTTGATGACGTGAAAAGCAAACAAGGCGCTTGTTTTGACGTCATAGAATGTTCCCTGTCGTATTTACACACACATACACAGATAATTTTGCTAAGGACTATTTTGCGAAGAAAAATAGTAACTGTAACCTTTTGAAGTAAGAATTGTCCCTGCGGCTATACTAGAGCAAGTCGTGAAACGAGTTCACCCGCGAAACGGCTTCGAAATCTGTTTCCAGCCAAAGTGGGGGTATTGTCTTAACAGGGCTCGCAAATGACGTGTCGTGACGATATGAGCATGTGGCTGACTGTAGCATGCATTGCCTCTGGCTTAGCTTCAGAATCATCATCATCATCATCATCATCATTGCACTTAATCTACACAAAGCCATAGGCATGCATGCATGCATGTGTGTGTGTGTGTGTGTGTGTGTGTGTGTGTGTGTGTCTCTCTCTCTCTCTCTCTCTCTCTCTCTCTCTCTCTCTCTCTATATATATATATATATATATATATATATATATATAATATGTGTGTGTGTGTGTGTGTGTGTGTGTGTACCACAAACACACACACACACACACACACACACACACACACACCACACACACACACACACACACACGCACGCACGCACGCACGCACACACACACACACACACGCACACACACACACACACACCGCACGCACGCACGAAACACCATGCTGCACGTTTAGTTCGGGTACGAAAAGCTGGGTGTGTCACGACTCTCCTGTGACCTCGCCCTTCAAAAAGACCAGTTTGACGTGACGACAGGGCCAGCACGTAATCACCGGCTGGGGACAGCACTGTGCGGGTGTACGTACGACCTCAAGACAGGCAAGGTGTGTCTGACCTTTCAAGGTCACAGTGGCAGCGTGGACCACATCCATCTCCTCGACAGCATGGTCATCAGCGGTGCCACTGACAGGTCGGCCAGTTTGTTCGGGGGTCGGTGTGGTGTGTGTGTGTGTGTGTGTGTGTGTGTGTGTGTGTGTGTGTGTGGTGTGTGTGTGTGTGTGTGTGTGTGTGTGTGTGTGTGTGTGTGTGTGTGTGTGTGTGTGTGTGTGTGTGTGTGTGTGTGTGTGTGTGTGTGTGTGTGTGTGTGTGTGTGTGTGGAGAGAGAGAGAGAGAGAGAGAGAGAGAGAGAGAGAGAGAGAGTGTGTGTGTGTGTGTGTGTG
>JADBJO010009455.1:35000-37477 GCA_016801955.1 Conus betulinus | reverse complement strand
AGCAGACAAGACACGACAAGACCAATACACAATCTTTATTTCTGAGGATCATATATGCAGCACTGATGTGCTCTTTTTTTTTTTTTTTAATCCAGTCCTCGCCCTGAGTAGGGTCAACAATGCAAATGAAGATGAGGCAAACACAAGAAGCATGCAAAAAAATGGCTAGAACAAACATTAGATACGGAATAAAAATATGAAATAACAGATAAGAAGATGAGAGAGAAGGAGAGAGAGAGGAGGAGGAGAGAGAGAGAGAGATGAGAGAGAGAGAGAGAGAGAGAGAGAAACAAGAAAGTGACTCATTATCCTCAGGAAAAGAGGGGGAAAACAGTGATTATCCTCAGGAAGACAGGATAAGCAATTGTGTTTCGTAGGAAGATACTTTTGATCCCCCGGGATACAAAGTCCCTTCTTTCTCGCTCTTGTCCTTGAGGATGATGGCTGTTTTCCTGAAGAAAGGAGCCATTATGTGCCTTTGGACGCTGTAGCATCCTCATCCTTATTCTCATCCCCCCCCCCCCCCCCCCCCCCCCCCCCCCCCCCCCGCCGCCCCCCCCCCCCCCCCTCCTCTTCCTTCCCTCCCCCCCCCCCCCCCCCCCCCCTCCTCCTCCCCCCCCCCCCCCCCCCCCCCCCCCCCCCCCCCCTTCTCCTCTCCCACCTTTATTTTTTCGAAACTCTTCCTTCATCTCCGTTTTCTTCCCCCTGTCTTCTTTCCTTCGTCTTTTCCTTCGATTTTTTTTTCTTTTTTTCCCTTTTCTTCTCCCGTTTTTCTTTCTGTTCTTTTTTTTTTTTCGCTCTACTTATTCTTCTCAACTCACCCTCCCTGCTCTATCTCATCTACCCCTCTTCTCTTTCCCCCCCCCCCCCCCCCCCCCCCCCCCCCAAAAAAAAATAAATAAAACATAAAATGAAATAAAAATACAAAACAAAACAAAGCAACAACAAAAACACGTGCCAATGCCACGCACACACACACACACACACACACACACACACACACACACACACACACACACACACACACACACAACACACAACACACACCCACACACACAACACACACACACACACACCACACACACACACACACACACACACCCACACACACACGCATGCATGCACGCGCACACACACCACGCCCGCCTATCCGCACGCTCACACACACACACACACCACACACACACACACCCACACACACACACACACACACACGCACACACACACGCCCGCATGCATGCACGCACACAACACACACACACACGCCCACACGCACACTGACACACACACACACACACACCACACGCACGCACGCACGCACGCACGGCACGCACACACACACACATTCACACACACGCGCGCACACACGCACACACACACACACACACACACACCACACACACACACAACACACACACACACACACACACACACACACACACACACACACACACGCGTACTGCTCGCGTACTTCATACCCCTTCAACCATGTCATGTCCTCACCAGTGACAGCTTTCATAGTTAATCAAACATGCAACAGCTCCGACGTCTCTCACAAGGAAGAAAAACAACAACAACAACAAGAGCAGCAGCAGCAGCACCACCACCACCACCACCATCACCAACAACAACAATCAACAGCAACAACATCAACATCAACATCCGCAGCAGGAAGACGGCCCACAGATTCCTCGGCAACTCCGTAGAGAAGAACTTACTGCAACCGAGTGTATAAACATCGAATCGGCTGACAGACATTTCGCCCGTCGACTGGAGAGAGAGAGAGAGAGAGAGAGAGAGAGAGAGAGAGAGAGAGAGAGAGAGAGAGAGAGGAGAGAGAAAGAGAGAGAGAGAGAGAGAGAAGAGGCGGGGTGGAAGGTAGGGGGGGGGAGGGGAGAGGGACCGTGGAAGGAGAAGGGGGAGATAGATGTGGTAGAGGGACAGGAGGGGGGAAACATCAATCAACACGCCGACAGAGTGGAGGGGGGAGGGGGGGGGGAAGAGGGAGGGAGAGAGAGAGAGAGAGAGAGAGAGATTGGATAGGAAAGAGATGGGGAGGATTATGTATTAATAATGTGGTAGGGGGTCGAATGAGTTTCTTGTCAATACGGGTCCAGATGTATGTACCTCAGGCGGGTCACGATGGAGAGAGGAAAAGGACTGATGAGTGTGCGAGAAGCCATACACGTCACTCTCCCTTGCCTGCTTTGCTTTGAAAGCCAAGGAAGGAAGGAAGGAAGGAAAGAAGGAGGGAAGGAAGGAGGATAGGAAGGAAGGATGGATGGATGGAGGGAAGGAAGGATGGAAGGACGAAGGAAGGATGGAAGAAACGAAGGAAGGACGGAGAACGAAGGAAGGAAGGAAGAAAGGAAGGAAGGATGGATGGATGGAGGATGGAAGGAAGGAAAGAAGTTTGGAAGAAACGAAGGAAAGAGGGAAGAAAGGAGGGATGGATGGTTGGAAGGAGGATGGAAGAA
>JADBJO010009455.1:20000-22500 GCA_016801955.1 Conus betulinus | reverse complement strand
GGGGCAAACGACAAAAAAAAAAAAAAAAAAAAAATCCAAGCGATGGTTATTGGTAAAGGCCGTCAGGGAAGAGTTATTATTCTTGTTTCTTTCTGTCCGGTTAGGAAGAAAGTGCCACAGCAACATATCTGTCGTTCTAGTCTTGCGTCCCTCACGTTTTTTTTTTGTTTTTGTTTTTTTGTTTGGTCCTTTGTTTTGGGTTGTGTGTAGGGATGGCGTGGAGCTGAACTCCTTTTTTTTTTGTTTGGTCAAGAAAGGTCAGAGAGGAATGGAGGAGGTGGATCGGAGGCTTTGTTTGTTTGTTTGTTTGTTTTAATCGAACTGATTTTTCCGCTCACACGATTTTGCGAGGGGATTTTCCTATTTGGTTGTTATCTAGTTAACATTCAGGTTTAACGTCGTCGTCCTTCTTCCTCCCCCTTCTCCCCAACTGATGGTAATGTAGCAGATGGGGATCTATCTCGGGGGGGGGGGGGGGGGGGGGGGGGGAGCGAGGGGGGAGGAGGATGAGGGGGGGGGGGCGGGGAGTGGACCTCGCTAACACTGCACCGATACTACCAAACCGACAGCGAAATTTCTCATTTTTACGTCTTGACAACGAAATTTCTCATTTTTTTACGTCTTGACAGTGACATTTCTCATTTTCATGTACTGACAGTGAAATTTCTCATTTTTTACGTCTTGACAACGAAATTTATCATTTTTACGTCTTGACAGCGAAATTTCTCATGTTTATGTATTGACAGTGAAATTTCTTATTTTTACGTCTTGACAACGAAATTTCTCATTTTTACGTCTTGACAACGAAATTTCTCATTCTTACGTATTGACAGCGAAATTTCTCATTTTTACGTATTGACAGCGAAATTTCTTAGTTTTACGTATGACTGACTTCAGGAGAGGGGGGAGAGGCGGGGGGGGGGGGGGGGGTGGAGCTTGGAGATAAGGTGAGCTTGGGGATAAGGGTGGGGCCTATGGGGGGATGTGTGTGTGGGGGGGGGGGGGGGGGGAGTGGAACTGGCCACTTCTGACTGTGAGCTAGGTTCTCAGTCTGATTTGGAGAGATTTCCCAGACATCCCTTAGGATCATCACGATTACTTGCCGTAGGTTCTTTCCCGTGCGGTGATAAGTGCCGTGATTTTGCATACAGGGGTCTTTGTGTGTCGCCGCATCTGAAAGAACCTGCTAGCACAGGGTGGGACCACACACAAAAGTGCCGAGTGGAAGACTCGTGGGTCCTCTTGTCCGATTCTCCATTTCCCAGACCCAACGACCGGCTACAACTCACTCTGCCTCTCTTTTAAAAGTTCAACTGCTGTAGGACTATGCCTGATAATATAGCACAGTATTGTGGGGCCGGAATAGCTCTGTTGGTAGAGGGCCCGGGACTCGTAATCTTGGGGTTGCGGGTTCGCATCTCCGCCGGGCCGCCGTTTTGGTACAGAGGGATTTTTCCCTCGGAGTTAACATTGATTCTGACTCCATTCCCCCATACAGTCCTTCGAATGAGACTATAAACCGAGGTTCCGTGTATGAACGCACGTACAACATCTTGCACACACGTGAAATCCCATCACCAACTTTCGGAGGAAAAAGGACATTTAGGTCGTTGGTATGGATGACACGTTTACACATGGCATGCACCTTCCCCGAAGTTGCGAGTATGGCCGCCTTCATGGCAGAATAAAGAATGGTCATACACACAAAAGTGTCAGAATAATCAACATGATGATTGTGGACAGTAAAAGAAAGAAGAAAAAGAAGAAGTATTGATCATTAACTGTAGAGCACATTCTGTCTGTCAGTCTGCTTCAGTGTGTGTGTGTGGTGTGTGTGTGTGTGTGTGTGTGTGTGTTGTGTGTGTGTGTGGTGTGTATGGTGGGGTGGTGGTGGTGGTGGTGGTGATGGATGGTGGTGTGAAGTTTGTCATTGTTGTTCCTAACACAAATGCCTTTTTTTTTTGGGGGGGGGGGGGGGGGGGGGGGGGGGGGGGGGAGGGGGGGGGGGGGGGGGGTGTGTCTGATCTTCAAATTTGGGACGGTGATCCATATAAGCACAATGCTCAGATGAAAAGCGACTCGCTTCTGTGCTGGAGAGTGGCATACGTCGCATGTTTAAGGCGACCACAATTACATTGCCGCACGTAGCGATGCTGGGGTTCCATGCTGGCCAAACACACCGCTGGCTGTTCTTCTAGATTCAAAACACCGTGCTGATTGTCAGCCGGAATAGCACAACTAGAGGCAGCGTTGGACTGCAAAAAAAAAAGTCAAAAGATCCCATGATCCAAGCCCGGGTTCCGAAACTACTTCTTTTCTCTCCCCCCCCCCCCCCCCCCCCCCCCCCCCCCCCCCCCACACACACACACACACACACAACAAAGATGAGCTTACGAAACGGGTCCAAGGCAAAGGTGGGGATGAGGGAGGTGAGGACTGAGGGAGAGGAGAGTATGTGTTGGTGGGAGGAAGGGGGGGAGGGACAGGGTCAAGTGGGAAG
>JADBJO010009455.1:15000-17500 GCA_016801955.1 Conus betulinus | reverse complement strand
GTGTGTGGCGCGCGCGCGCGCACGCGCGTCTTTGTGCATATGTGTGTGAGAGAGAGAGAGAGAGAGAGAGAGAGAGAGAGAGAGAGAGAGAGAGTCATTTGTAACAGTGAGAGTCGAAGCTTGTTATCCTGTTCACACAAACATGTTGTGCATTTGTGTATGTGTGCGTGCGTGCGGTGTGTACGTGCGTGCGTGCGTGCGTGCGTGCGTGCGTGCGTGTGTGTGTGTGTGTGTGTGTGTGTGTGTGTGTGTGTGTGTGTGTGTGTGTGTGTGTGGTGTGCGGGCGCGCGCGCGCGTGCATGTTTTAAGAGAGACAGACAGACAACAAACAGACAGGCAGACAGACAGACAAACAGACAGGCAGGCAGGCAGGCAGGCAGGCAGACAGATAGGCAGGTAGGCAGGCAGACAGAGATTGAAAAAAAAAAAAAAAGAAAACCTGAAGAGACAGAACAAGCGAGGGAAAAAACAATTTTGTGAAGTCCCCCGTCCCCCCCCCACCCCCCACCCTCCGCCATCTCGCCATCCATAAGACCGATGACCGTTGAATTGAGATGTCTCAACTCACTTAAAACGTCAAGCCGCCGGGCCGGATCGGAGTATAGCGGCTTCTGATGGTTGCATGCCCGCGGGCCTGACCAATCAGCGGGCCAGAACGAACGAAACTTCTCTCGCACGCAATTCATCACGATACCGGCTTCTCACGCCAATGACCTGGCGGTGACCTTGGCCCTTTGACCCTTTTTTTCGCCCCCCCCCCCCCCCCCCCCCCCCCCCCCCCCCCCATCCCCCCATCCCCCCCACCCCTATCGCCCGTCCGCCATTTTGACAGGGGCAGGCGTTGTAGGCGAGGGTGATCTCCATTTATTTGGCTCTGAAGTAAAATCAGTATAAATAAATACATCAATGTCACGACCCCTCATAATTGAGCCAGTATGTGCTCTTGCTCTTTCTCTTCTTCTTCTTCTTCTTCTTCTTCTTCTTCTTTTGGGGGATGGGGGGGGGGGGGGGGGGGTTCAGGGTGTGGAGTAGGGGTAAGGGTGTTGTGGAAGGGGGGATCTCCACGCTCCAATCTCTACCATACCTTTCCCTCTGGTAACACCGCTTCCCAAACGCCTCGTTTCGACTCGCCTCGTGCGAAGCCACACCCAGACTTGTCCCTTCGCAGCCTCCCTCCAGCACCAGTATTCCACAGAGAGCAGCGAGCCCATTGTCCAGCACGTCATGAAGCAAACCCACCCCAGAGAAGACGTCCAGCCGAGTCACCTGGATGGTGTTTAACGGGTGCGTTTTTTTTTTTTTTTTTTCCCTGATTCAAAATATGCGAAGGAGCACTTGGAGATGAAGCCCCACGCTGACGACAATGAGGTCTTCATCCCCAACCAGCATGAGATGACCGTAGGCTTGCTGGAGGGCGCCACCTCGCCCATCCATCCAACGGCAGTCCACGTGATCCTTCACACAGCGACGACTTTGAAATGATCTCCCGCACGGGCATAGAAGAAGAAGAAGAAGAAGAGGTCATCACGAGAGTTCACTTTCTATGATCAGCGAGGATGGGGATGATGGAGTGGCGGGGAGTGGAGTTCCAGACCAGACAGAGACTACGTAGCAGGGCTGTACTCTACGCTTCCGTACATCATGATAATGGTATCCTATCAGCATCAACCAGCCCCGTGAGAAACAGACACCTGCGGTGTTGGTCAGAAAGTGCTGAACAGCGCTGTCACTGTCACTGAATGAATGAAGTCCTCTGTTAGGCGGTTCCATTTTTTTTTTTTTCCACAAAGCACGCTGAAACGCTGGATAGGAGCGCGCCGTACGTATATACATTCTTCCCCAAGCTTCAGTTATTTATGCATATAGTTCACAATAGTATTTCGATCGTCGAATCATTATTTTATTTCTTTTTTATGCTTTTTAAATATATATATATATATATATATATATATATATATATATATTCCTCCACTACTAAACTGTTCAGCATCTCTCTCTCTCTCTCTCTCTCTCTCTCTCTCTCTCTCTCTCTCTTCTCTCTCTCTCTCTCTATATATATATATATATATATATATATATATTATATATATATATATATATATCATTATGTGTTGTATTTCATAAACAAATAGATCTATGAAAAAAATAATAAAAGGACAACCAAAACAAATCAGTGAACAGTTTAAATAATAAACGAACATAATAAAAAGAAAATGAGTGAATGAATGAATGAATGAATGAATGAATGAATGAATGAATGAATAAAGAATGGACGAACGAATGGATTTTAAAGGGGGAAAAAAAATCTCCACTAAAACATCACAATCTGAAATCTTACACTCGTCACTCATGTTGCCATTGCAACTGCTCACACCCCCCCCCTCCCCCCCCCCCCCCTCTCTCTCTCTCTCTCCCGCCTACCACTACCTCTTGTTCCCGTCAGTTCATTTTGAAATCTATTTTTTGTTTTGTTTTGTTTCGATTAATTGATTTTGTATCG
>JADBJO010009455.1:0-2500 GCA_016801955.1 Conus betulinus | reverse complement strand
ATTAGTCACTTATGACCTTTACATTTTTTTCGGTGTTTGTTTTTGTGGTTTGTCCATCTTCCAGTACCATTGGCACACCCGTCGCTTTTGCTGCCCCCCCCCCCCACCCCCATCTTCGTCCACAGCCACCCCAGTACCATTGCACCCACGGTTCGCTCAGTTCACGTCGTTAAAAGCAGGGAACACCACCTACTGCCAAGTCACTTTGGTGGTGTTCCCCTTACTGAGGACACAATAATTGCTGATCAGTCAGTCGCGGAGCCCGCGCGAGTGAGCTGTCCTTCCGGAGGGCGCCATCCAACGACAGTTCCCATGAATTCGTCGATTCCGGTGACTCCGAAGAACCAAACCAAGACCACAGACATAAGGGCAATCGAAACTGAGGTCACCATGAGAGCAGGGCATGATGAGGGCCCACAGAATTGGAGACTTTCGTTTCAATGCTGACCGATGAGGACGAAGGTTATGACGTTATTGGCGTTTACTATGTTGACCTGGAAAGGGCAGTGCTTCCTTCTGCTTCACCATGTTATGAGTCGCAAGAGCGTGGTGCACATGGGATCTCCACTTGTAGTCTCCCCTGAAAAAAAACAGTATTATTACGTAACTGCCAATCCTTCCCAATGTTTTTTCCTGATTTTCCCTCGTTTACCAATCTTTTCTGAAATCCGCAATTTATTGACCCCCCCCCCCCCCCCCCCCCCCGAAAAAAAATGCAGAATTTCAAAATTCTCTGTAAAAATGTTGGGTATTTCGAATCATTTTTGGAAGATGGGGTGAAAAATTATTACAGTATAAATCTCAAATAACGTGATCTGGTTGTTGGCAACAAAGAGATGAAAAATGCATTTTCTTCTTCAAACCCATCATTTGTCAACTTAATCATGAGGGGGAGGTCAGAAATGCTTTCAGTCAAAAGCAGATCTGCCCTCTCTTCAGCTCTCCGCCCGCCTCCCCACCCACCCCCCTCCACCTCACTCTAGGTTCCTGAATTTGTGACTCCAGAAGGTCACAGTTACTTAGTAATCAGACCGCCGGTTTCAATTCTAGTCACTGAAAGGCGGGGGTGGGGGCGAGGGAGGGGTGGGGGGGGGAGGGGAGGACCATAAATTTTCCCCGTGTGAAATTGGAAGTACGGGGGAGGAGGGGGAGGGCGGATTAAACGCTTCATACACGCGTGCTCCTCCTCCTCTCCCCCCCCCCCCACCCCCCCCCTCCTCCTCACTCACTCCACAAGACACCATGGGCTGGATTCTTCACGGCGCTTCCGACACGTAGAGGACACCCCCGAACTGTTGTTAGCATTGCATGCAGAGAGATGGGAGATAGGGGGTTGGTTGTGTGTGCGTGTGTGTGTGTGTGTTGGCGTGGTGTGTGTGTGTTTGTGTGTGTGTTGTGTGTGTGTGTGTGTGAGCGCGCGAGGCTGCGCGCCGCGTGCGTGCGTGCATGCGTACGTGTGTCTGTGCGTGCGTGTCTGTGTGTTTGTGTTGTCAGTACAACACTATGTTAATCTGACAGTAAATGGTTTCAAGTCAGTCAGTCATTGTGTGTGTGTGTGTGTGTGTGGGTGTGTGTGTGTGTGTGTGGTGTGTGTGTGTGTGTGCGCGCGCGCGTGTCTATGGTGTTGTGTATGTATGTTGTGTGTGTGCATGCATGCGTGCGAGCGTGCGCGCGCGCGTGTGGTTGTGTGTGTGTGTGTGTGTGTATGTGTGAGTGTGTGTGTGTGTGTGTGTGCGCGCGCGCGCGTGCATGCGTGCTGCGTGCGTAAGTGCGTTCGTGGGTGTGTGTGGCATGCAGAATTGAGAGCGGAAGATGGGTGTGTGGGTTGGGTGGGGTAGAGGTTGCTAGAGGCAGGGTGGAACGGAGGCGGAGAGTCGTGTGTTTGTTACATCAGGCACTGGCATTAATTGTTCCGTACGACTCTGCCAGGACAGTCTGAAACGAGGCGAGAAATTCCTGTCTTTTGTTGCAGACCACCCGCATTCCTTTTCCTCTTCTCTCTCTCTCCCTCCTCGCTCTCTCTCCTTCTCTCTCTCTCTCGTCTCTCCTCTCTCTCCTCGTCCCCTCTCTCTCTCTCTTCCTACCTTTGTGTGTTGTGTGGTGTTGTGTGTTGTGTGTGTGTGTGTGTGTGTTTTCTTGCAGTGCATATGCGTGGTGCGTGTGTTGTGTGTGTGTGTGTGTGTGTTGTGTCCTGTTCTGTGGTGTGGTGTGTGAGAGCGGAGAGCAGAGAGAGAGAGAGAATAGAGAGCAGAGAGAGATAGAGAGCAGTCCTGTGTATTCATCGTACGTGTATTGTGTGGATGTGTGTGTGTGTGTGTGTGGTGTGGGGTGTGATGGTGTGTGTGTTTGTGGTGTGTGCGTGGCGCCCGCGCGCCTGTGATGTTTGCCTGTGCGTATGTGTTTGCGTGCGTGCGTGTGTGTGTGTGTGTGTGTGTGTTGTGTGTTTGTGGTATGCGGGTGGGTGGGGTGTGTGTGTTTTTGTGTGGTGTGTGTGTGTGTG
>JADBJO010009454.1:75000-83342 GCA_016801955.1 Conus betulinus | reverse complement strand
CCTTAGTAAGGAAGACACATATAGATGAAGCATGGACGTGTTCTGATCTTGCTGAGGTCGGTTCGTTCTTCGATGTCTGAAGTCATCGTTCATCTACCCTGTCGGGTTTATTACTTGACCAATCATTAACGGTGGCCTGTTTTTCTTGTTTCGACCGATTTTAACCAATCCTATATAGCTATGATATATTTGTTTTCCGGTCAACGACACAATTGTCCGTTAATGGATATACTCCCAAAAAACAAAAATAATGAAAATGAAGGAAATCGACTTCCACTCACCCCCCACCCCCACTCTCACCCCCTCCCACCCCACCCCACCCCCCAAAAAAATGCATAAACAACCAGTAATGTCGAGGAAATCACAAGTGAAAGTGATCAATCGACCCTCACCTGCCTGGACAATGATTACTCCCACATGTGAACTGCAGTCATCTGCTAACCTAACAGCGCTGCCGTCTGTCCAGACTCAATTCCAGTGGCCTAATGTTTTGTTTCGTTTTGTTTTGTTTTTATTTCTTTCCTATCAAGTTACATACATGTTCGTCTCGTCAGTGTAGCGTGAAAAAAAACTAAAGTTAAATCAAAGTCTGTAAGTTTTCACCGAAGCAGCTATCGTCATCAGATCCGAGGCTTGGTCATGGCTGTCTTTGAGGAAAAGAAATATCGCTTAAATTCTCAAGGATGATGCGGGGGGGGGGGGGGGGGGGGGGGGGGGGGGGGGGGGGGGGGGGCAGAGGAGGGGGGAGTGGTGGGACGGCAGAGGCAGGCAGGGGGGGGGGGTTTCTGGTGCCCTCTCCGCCAGAAAAAAAAGATGTTGAAACTAGTTTTTTTCAAATGATGCATTCTGAGGCTAATCTGAGCATTGTGTGGTTTGTGTCCTTTTTTTTTTTTTTTTTTTTTCTTTTTAATCCCCACACGACCATCTGCTAGCTCTGTACAGCTTTTGTCGATCTCTGACTTTTGCAGCTCTTGCTGACACAGTACGTCAGAGACAGCCCCAACTTTACCTCCAACTGATTAGACAAGATGGGCGACTACCCACACTTTGAAAGAAAAAAAAAAGATGTTTTGCGCAAGATTTTCTGACCTTAGTGTGCGTGTGGAACACAATCAGCGCCTTGTTGATTCTGTTTTTCTTTTGTTTGTTTGTTTGTTTTTCTCCTCCCTGCTTAATTTTTTTTTTTTTTTTTTTTTTGCATGGATATCTAATTTTTTACGTTTCGCTGATATTTGCAAATTCACAGAGAAGCGAGAGTCTCAAGTATACCTCCAACTTATCAGACCAAATGGCGTCTGCCCACACTTACACACACACAAAAAAAAGTTGTTTACGCATTATTTTCTGACGTCAGTGTCATATGGAACTCAATAAACGCTTCGTGGATTCTAATTTTTTTTTTCTCCTCCCTTCTTTTTTTTTTTTTTTTTTCATGGATTTCCTTTTTTTTTTTTTTTCGTTTCGCTAACATCTGCAAATTCACGGAGAAGTGAGAGCCTCGAAGGGAGTGTCCTGCACGTGTTGGATTGCAACGAGACACCACTCTCAGCTCGCTGCGAGTATGGCACAGCAGCGCAACCGAGGGAGAGGTGGTAGATCTCCTTTGAGGGACACTGATGTGAGAGATCAGTGTCAGGCGGTGCAGTCAACCTTCCAGCCATAATTATGGATGCATGGGTGAAAACTGGAAAAAAAAAAAAGAAAAACTGAAAGGTCGGGGTCCAGGGACCGCCTAGGCCCCTGGCAGGCTCCAGGGGCAGTGCCCCTGGTGGGGGGGGGGGGGGGGGGGGGGGCAGGGGGACAAAGCCCCCCAGCCGAAATTGATTTTTTGAAAAATTCAGAAAGTTTTCCTGGCAAGGGCAGTGCCCCTGGCAGGGTCCAGGGGTAGCGCCCCTGGTGAGGGGCCCAAGGGGGGGCAAAGCCCCCCCCCCCCCCCCCCAGCCGAAATTGATTTTTTGAAAAAATTCAGAAAGTTTTTCCTGGCAGGGGCAGTGCCCCTGGTGGGGTCCAGCGGCAGCACCCCTGGTGGGGGGCCCCAGGGTGGCGAAATCGATTTTTTTGAAAAATTCAGACAGTTTTTCGTGGACTCTAGTGAAAGGAAATTTTGGAACTGAGGCAAGTTTGAAACACATATATTTATTGCTTATATGTGAACAAAAGTCATCATTTTAAATTTATTTAAAAAAACAAACTTACCCCCCCAACCCCCCCCCCCCCCCCCCCCCCCCAAAAAAAAAATCAAACACCCCAGCTTGGTTGGTGCCTTGGACATAGATGGGAAGAAATAGAATCTTTGGTAGTTTCCCCCATCCCATCCTTTTTCCTGAAAACTAATCCTCATGTTTATTTTTCTGGTTTTTTTTTCTTTAAATATTGTCTGTGTATGCGTGTGTGTGCGTCACTGGGGGGGGGGGGGGGGGGGGGGGGGGGGGGAGGGTCATGGAGGGCTGCTGAAAAAGATTTTACTGAAATTCTTACCTTCATGCTTTTAATATGGTCCGGACTTCTGGCATACTTTGCTAGCCAAGATTTTCCATTGGATCCATACTTGAGGTCCGAGTTGCACACGCGGCAAAAACGCTACACCAGGTTTGTTCGTTTTCAAACACCAAACACGATGCTGTCGTTTTTCATCATCTATTTCGTTCAGCCATGCCCATCGCCACTTATTAGTGATGCCAGCGTCGATCTCCTCAACAGAATCACCTTCTTTCTGATATGGCATTCTCACGGTTTCCAACGAACTCCAAAACTCGAAATCTAGATTTCGGCAAATGATGCTTTATCTTTGTTCCCTAATCTAAAGAGTACTTCCGATTCGGCACTTCCGTTTTATGGTAAGCGCACTCGATACGTAATTGCGCAATTTTAGAGACTGGTTTGAAAAACTTTTTTTTTTCCCTCCAGATTTACGAAATTCCGTCTCGAATACTTTCATAAAATGGATTCCGTCCTCAGACTGAAGAATGTACCCGCCGAATATCAGGGTCTCGTGTAGCGCTCCAGCGACTTTCATCTCGCTCCCTCCTTGAGGCGACCTCACGCAGCACAGGACCATCGCCACCCGAGCGCGAAGAAGGCCACCTGGTGGTCCTGAAGACAGCCTTTTGTTTGGGGAAAAGGAGACGAAATGCTCCGATGCCCATCGTCGGCCAACCTACAGCTGAAATTGAACCAAAGTTCAAGAGGAACATGAGCTCGGAGAGAGAAATTGGACAGTCCAACACGCAACTCGCCACTGCTGCCTGCGACAACAGTTGCCACAGAAGTCAGAAGCAGACCGACGTCTGCAAGTGCACCGTGTCCTTAAGGGCCTCAGGCCGATAGGATGTAAAACTTACCCATGAACGAAAAATGACCACCACTCAACACAACTCGTGTGACTTGACAGCAGTGCACGCCGCCTTAAGATGACATAGTATTGACTGGGTGCAGCTGTGTGTGTGGGAGCCATATAAGGCAAGGGGAGTAATGCCATCTGTGGGACACAAAATGAGACAGCAAAAACACCAAACACAAGACAGTCAGGAGACCACAGACCTTCGCCACGGTCGAACAGATTCTAGATGTGCCCTTGATGCAGCTCCGAACCAACATTTACTGGGCTTATCAGACCTCATTCCATCCTTCAGCCAGATCTCAATAAAATTGATTTTGTAGGGGTTTTTTTTTTTTGGTGGGGGGCTGTTGTTTGTATAATCTTGCTGAACAGATCATTCATCTTCCATGCTTTGATCCAGATTTATCCCAGAAACCTGCACTCAAATTAAACAGGTTCATGCGAGGGCCACATCCCATCTTTCAACCTAACTCAACTGAAAGTGGTTTGTTACTTTTTGCATAACCAGTCTGAACATGCCCTGGGTCAGCCTGTTGATTCTGATCTGCGCCATGCAGCCACAACAAACTTTAACAGGTTCATGCTTGGGCCATACTCCATCTTTCCATCAGGTTTCTTTAAAAATCAGTTCTCTGGTTTATGTGTAATCTTTGTTAACAGACGAAGAAAGAACAGACACCAACGACTATGGGAAGGGAGGGGGGGGGGGTGACTTTATCTCCTTGGCAGAGCTTAAAGAGAAGTAGTCCAGTTCTTTTCAACAGCCGTCCTCTTCCTCTGATGCCTGGCTGAGAGACAGAGAGAGAGAGAGACGAGAGAGAGAGAGAGAGAGAGAGAGAGAGAGAGAGACTGATGACGACAATGAAGTATGATCATTTTTTCCCCATGGGTAAAATAAGCATGTGCGTACTTTTTCATTCCGACCTTGCTCTGAAAAGGGTTTATGAGTAACCACTAAAAAGGTTTAATTTGAGCAGCTACCAAGCTAATACCAAGAACCGTTAATGAATATGTGTTGAGAGAAAAATGCACAGGGAATTATTCCTGGATTCCGGTTGTAGGTAACTGTAAATAAACTGCTAGTGAGAACACGGCCATCAAAAGTTTCTGTAGCTTCAACAGAGCCTCGCTTTGAGCAGGCCAGGTGAAACATATTGATACATACCTGTTCAATCTTAATACCAGGTCATACACATTGATACATACCTGTTCAATCTTAGCGCCAGGTCATACATATTGATACATACCTGTTCAATCTTAGTGCCAGGTCATACACATTGATACATACCTGTTCAATCTTAGTGCCAGGTCATACATATTGATACATACCTGTTCAATCTTAGTGCCAGGTCATACACATTGATACATACCTGTTCGATCTTAGTGCCAGGTCATACATATTGATACATACCTGTTCGATCTTAGTGCCAGGTCATACACATTGATACATACCTGTTCGATCTTAGTGCCAGGTCATACACATTGATACATACCTGTTTGATCTTAGCGCCAGGTCATACACATTGATACATACCTGTTCGATCTTAGTGCCAGGTCATACACATTGATACATACCTGTTTGATCTTAGTGCCAGGTCATACACATTGATACATACCTGTTCAATCTTAGCGCCAGGTCATACACATTACACCATATCTGTTTATTCCAAGGGCCAAAGTGGAGACAAATGGATGGACAGAGGAGGTGGAGGGGAGGGGAGGGGTGGATGAAGATGCCTTCACTGAGGGCACTTTGCTGATGCCTCACTTAAATTTCACTACGATGATGACAGACTTCAGGACAAGAACAAGAGCTATAAAATATTTCTGCTAAAGAAGAAACTGAACAGTGACTTTTGATATTTACACTGATTCAAAAACAGTTACTCTAACATTGACACACTTCAAGCATCATGAACGTTTCCCACACAGAATTCAAGCAGAGCTGCTCATGCCATTGTTTGATAAAGCAATATAATATTAGACTGTACATGAGTATACCACACACACACACACACACACACACACACACACACACACATGGAATTTTTTATATTTATTATATGTTTTTCAAATTGTCATTATTTCATTGAACATACTAATTTTTTTATTCGCATCTGAAAACAAAAAAAATCAACAAAGTATTATGATAATGGCATGAGAACTGACAAAACTTGAGTAAATACATTATCAAAAAAATCACTGAATAATAAAAAAATAAACCCACTTTATAAAACACTAAATATATTTTACGATCACACACACACACACACAAACACACACATGAAGCAATGGACAAGCATTCCATTCGTAAATTGATGTCATGCAGTAATGTCATAATTTATGACAATAATTCAAAAACATACAGAATACACTTCACCCAAAATAGAAGATCCTCAAAATTGGTTTCCAGGTTAACACATTTCTGTTGTTCTCAAAAATTTTTCAACCATCATCCCACTCTTCCAGACACACTACACTCCAGATCAAATCATTTCTTCACTCAAGGCAGACGATAGGAAAAAAAAAAACAAAAAAAAAAACGTCGTATGGGGTATGGTCTTTTGTTTCCATTCCAGTCAGCTTGTAGCAACTTCTTACCTTCTCTGTCTTTACATGCTCAATCCACCTGTCAAAAGCAAACAAACAAATGAAAAAAACTTCCACTGACATCAATCATGTGTGTGTGTGTGTGTGTGTGTGTGTGTGTGTGTGTGTGTGTGTGTGCCAGCACTTGAGTTTGTGTGTGTGTGTGTGTGTGTGTACATATGAACATACATATGTACATGTGTGAGTATTTACACATAGAAACCCAGATATCAGCCAAGACAGAAACCCAATCAGCAAACGTCACTTTGGAATCAACAATGGATGTCTTATTCATCAATAATTGACTTCCATGAGCGATGACAAAAAACACAGAGAGTGAAAAAGTGTGTGTGTGTGTGTGTGTGTGTGTGTGTGTGTGTGTGTGTGTGTGTGTGTGTGTGCGTGTGTGCATGCGTTGTGTGTGTGTGTATGTAAATATGTGTGTGTGTGTGCCTGTGTGTGGATATATATGTGTGTATGTGTGTGTATTGACACACAAAGACCCAGAAACTGGTTTGAATCACACCCTCAGAGTCTCTGATGTCTTGTTTGTCTGTAACTGACTTCTGTGGATTATTATGAACAGTGCATACATGTGCATGTGAATACGTTCACATGTGTATGCATGCATGCACATATGTTAAACTTCAGCAAGACAAATATGTGTATGTTTACTTCCTTATGTACGTTTCTGCAATTATGTGTGTGTGTGTGCGTATGTGTGTGTGTGTGTGTGTGTAAGCGCATGCTCACACACATGTGCATACATGCAGGTGTACATGCATGTGTGCAAGTGTATAGTCGTGTGTTCCTTTCATCTCAGGTACGTACAGTGAGTCATGACATAGTGCATATGTGCCAGTGCATGTGCGTATGTACTATTTCCCCATGCCCATGATTTGTTGTCAACCCTACCTACTCTGTATGACGCCAGTTCCAGCACAAAACTCACCTGTCACTTCCACTCTGCATGATGCAATGCCAGCACAAAACTCACCTGTCACTTCCACTCTGCATGATGCAATGCCAGCACAAAACTCACCTGTCGCTTCCACTCTGCACGATGCAATGCCAGCAGAAAACTCACCTGTCACTTCCACTCTGCACGATGCAATGCCAGCAGAAAAAACTCACCTGTCACTTCCACTCTGCACGATGCAATGCCAGCACAAAACTCACCTGTCACTTCCACTCTGCATGATGCAATGCCAGCACAAAACTCACCTGTCACTTCCAGTGTGGCACCTGTAATGAAGCTGCTCTTCTCCGATGCCAGGAACACACAGGCGTCAGCTATTTCTGCAACACATCAGCACATCAGCTGCCGATCACCACCCGCACTGTTTGAATGAATGAAGGGAAAATGAATTAACTATGGAATGCAAAGAGGAATAAAGTAAAGAGTTTTCTGAGCTCATAACACAATACATAATATACACAAGCACATTACAAAGACATACTCACACTCTCTCATATAATCCAACTCATTCACATGTACACAACCGAGTACATATACATATCCACTCACACACCTGTCTGCAGCCCCCTTTTCGACTGGTACTGACCGAGTTGAAACTACATCGTCACAGTGACCTTGTAATAAATGCACAGCATGCACATGACCATCAGCAAAGGCAACCTTCTTGCCTTTGTGCGTGTGTTGAATCCGCTTGCCACGTGACAAAAATGCATCACTTATTAATTAAAATGGCTGCTGTTCTACAAAAGGAAGTGAAAATCCAAGAACCTACGCCTTCCATTTTCACTGCTTTTGATACCAAACGCCATGGGGACTGTTTTCACTTACAATTCGTGACTTGCAGTCAAAGGTAGATAACCCCAGTGGACTGGAAATCCAAATATGCACCGACATTTTCCCAAACACGATTTTTCAACTTGTCATTTTGGACACAAAGTATGATCACATGAGTCCACATAACGGCAGGCACATTTTACCTGCATGCATACACAAATGACATGAGGAATTACAACACAACATATTTGATTTTAAGCTGTCCGTTGTAATGGATGCTCACTTGAGTGTGGCGAAAATCCACAGTTGCTGTCTGTTCAGTGGAGCATGCACAATGACAAGGGAAGACAACACAAAGATAAAATACTGATGAATGTGAAGGGGCATGTGTGAAAGATGACACAAAGCTCAAACCACACTAGAATATTTCCACACTTCGTTAACACTAGAACATTTCTGCACTTCAAGTAAAACATATTCAAGGGTGTTCGAGATTTAGTTTCATCTTGACCGAAAGGAAAGAAGCGGCTTCAACATGAAAGCAAAGAGGAGGGACAGCAGAAGAACAATGGGTTTGGCACAGCAGGGAGATTTCTGTAGAAACCAGACCACGAGTTCTGTGTTTGCAGTATGACTATGGATGGTTTCTGCACTTTCCTG
>JADBJO010009454.1:67500-70000 GCA_016801955.1 Conus betulinus | reverse complement strand
TCCAGTGAACTCTTTTCCACTGAACTCTTTTCAGTTCCACAACCACAGTACTCTATGCTGTTTTGTGTGTCAGTTGGCCAGCGTGGCTTGAAAAAGGTTTTCATAAGAAACTGAAATATTGCAGTTATTTCATTGGTGTTGTGTGGCCTCAAATGGTAATCTACCAGATTAAATAATTCAAATTTATTTACACAGTTGTTACATAGCTTCCAAGCTTAACCCTCCGCCTACCGCATGACTTTGTGCTACATGGCTTTGTGAATACCATGCCAAGAGAGGTAACTCCGCAACACAGACACACTTGCCATAAAGAAACCTCAATATAAAGAATTTGTTTTTAACTTATCTATTCTATAAAAGTAATGAAAAAATTCAAAGACATCACTCCATTCAAAACAGCCATTTTTTTCCCCATATATAGTGAACTGGTACACAAGGAAAAAAAAAAAAGAATGAACAGACTAACTCTACTTCGGTGTGTTCTCGGTGCTAAAACAATTTTCCCTAAATTCACTGTACCCACAGATTGTCATGGATTAGGAGCACAGAGTGATTTTCCAAGTCTAAACAAAGTACTGAAACCGTTAGGAACAAAATAAAGTCATTCTGTTTGGTATGCACACTAAATAAGCAACTTTTGATGTGAAGAAAAAAAACAACAACCCAGACTTCAACCATTTTGTTACTAAACTGAAGGCATTACATACAAGAAAGATTTTGTCTTCTAACTACTGAGGAGAAAAAAATAACAAGAACAAATTACTGAATTCTGGATTTAGATTGTGGTGGAATTCAACAAAAAATGTGCTTCTGCACAAGTGCACTGAGCAACCCCTCCAACCCCCCCCCCCCCCCCCCCCCCCCCCCCCCACATACACACACACACTGTGGTGATGATGTACCTCTTGACCGGCTCCTCTTTGCTTTTGATAAACAGGCAGTTTTTATTTTAGGCCAGAGTTTATGTTCATTCTTTTCTGCTTGCTTTTGTGCAGCAAATAAATCTGTTTCTCGTTAAAAGTCTGCCAAAATTCTTCTGAAATCAAAAAGGCTAATGGAGATGCTCCTACAGGCAAATCATGGGACACACCCACTGACTGACCCGGTTTCCTGGCTGTCAAAACAAGGGAAATTTGGGGGTGGCTTCACTTCTTGTAGCCAACCACTCTAGTCAACAATTAAAGAATCTCTATCAAGTTTTGTTTTTCGAATTTTCTTTTGGGGGGGGGGGGGGGGGGGGGGCTGGGGGGGCCAGCAGCAATGGGCTATTCAATGTCATCATTATCTTCGCCTGAAGCAGTATCGATTCCGGCCTCAAAATCAGTCTGCAGTCGATCTTTATTTATAACTAGGTCAAGATTGGCGTTCGAATTGTCTCGCTTAAAATCTTCTTCAAGAATGTAGCCCGCAAATATGCTCTCTTCATCAATATCACTTCAGAAAATGAATTCTGCAAGTTGCATGGTTACTTGATCCACCATTTTCACAGAAAATCTTCGTGAAAAATATCTGAAATTTGAACATTCACAGCAGCGAAACTACTCCACCAAAAAAACTCATGCAACAAAAACCAAAATGGCGTCCAGAAATGGAAGTACCAGAAGACTTCTGTTGCAATTCATTCTGGGATATGCGATGGTGAAAGCGAAAGTCGTTGACCGAGTATTCGCAGTCGATCTCAGTCAATCTGGTATTCAGAAAGAGGAAATCTCACCGTCGATCTCGGTCAATCTGGTATGCATTGGGTTAACTTGTTTGGACAGAATTTACAGAATGCTCAAATTCTAACTTATCTGTATAGATTTTAGAAATATCCTTTTCTTAACTCTTTCTAACAGATTTTTAAAAGAGAGTCCTTTTTTTTCTTTACCTCATTCAGACAGATTTTACGAGGTGTCTGGTTTAAACTTATGAAAACTAGATTAGAAAAGTCCAACTTTAATTCAGTTATACAGATCTCATAATGTGTCCCATTTTAATTTCTTTTTTACCCATCTTACAGAGTTTCCAATTACAGCTCGTCTGGACAGAATTCATACCTATTCCCAACGTCAGATTCAAAATCATTTAGATGATTTTATAGAGTCAAATTTTGACTCGACAAATCTTAAACAAATCCGATTAAATTTCCACAGATTTTATACAGTGTCTGATTCTAACTCATTTGAACAATCTTCTTCACGGCCCTTCCACGCTGGATTGTTGTATCATCACCATACATTCATACTTCTTTCAATCAATCAAACTCACTTGGCCAGTTCCCTGGCAGCTGTCTTGGTCAGCCCAATCACCCCAGACTTTGCAGCGGTATAGTTGGCTTGTCCAAGATTCCCTGTCTGACAACACACAAAACTGATCACGGATATTTTTCGGGGGGGTGGGTGGGGGGGGGACTGTGAAAAACATGTAAAAAAATAAACCCTAATAAGAAATTAATGGAGATCTTTGGAGGAAAAGGGGAGGGGAGGGGAGTGGGTGGACAGGGCCTAAGGAATAGTGG
>JADBJO010009454.1:62500-65000 GCA_016801955.1 Conus betulinus | reverse complement strand
CATTTACTTTTCCATCTGCAGTCAGTTGAAGGCAGTGGAGTGCACATTCTCTCTCTTCCTCCCCTACCCAGGCAGAGATGAGTTAAAGATGATGTATAAAGTATGAACAGCACAGGGCCAAGAGGTACGTCAATGTATGACCTTGCCTCAGAAGATTGGCTTCCATTTAAGAGGACCAGCGCGTTTTCTTTCTGTGCGGTAAAAACAAAACCAGTTAAAGACAGTGCTTTTCTTTCCAAAGACATGTCCCAGACATGACAGAAGAGGTGCAAGGTTTGTCATATCAAATGCAGCCAAAAAAAATCCAGAAGTAAAATGGAAATTTCATTGTGGTCAAGAAAGATAAGTAGGTCATTTAGAATGCAAAGTGGAATAGTTTCTACAAACAAGCCACTGTCACTTTCTTCCTGAATGTTTATCACTGTCATGTTTCTAATTCAGTTGCCTTTCAACTTCAATAAAAAGTATCCAGGACATTACTTAATATACACACACACACACACACACACACACACACACACTTAACATACACTCACAAACTCTCTCTCTCTCTTTCATGCACACACACACACACACAGATGAACAAAAATCACACTCCAACGCTTTCAGTTTCTGTTTGTCTCTGTCTCTCTCTGTCTGTCTCTCTCTCACATGAATAAAAAAAAATATAAAAAGTTTGTGATTCAACTGAAACAATAAATCAACAGAAATAACTGCAAGGAGTTGATAAAAGATTAAAAAGATGATGGAAAAAAAACAAAGAAAAAAAGTCGTCAAGATCACCTTCAAATTGACATTGATGACTTCATCGAAGTGTTTTTCGTCCATTTTCAACAGGAAGTTGTCCCTGGTGATGCCAGCCGCATTCACTGCTATACAGGGAGGGGCGGAGAAGTCTTGCTGGACTTGTTTGAACATGGCGTGAACGCTGGCGCTGGACGACACATCCACTTCATAAGGTCTGCCAGTTACACCTGAAAACAGGATGCCATTGTGACCCTTGACATGCCTCTACTTTCGAGACATTCCCCTGACATCCGTCGTGCTTTTTGTGATCCTGTCCCCTGGCACAGATACCCTAGGCCATCAGGCATTGACACAGCCCTCTGTCCTCGATTACGCACGACAGGGAAGAGATACAGTATGAAACGCCTACCACATCAGTCAGACACGATGGTTTCATTGCAAAGTTTCATATTTCCAGCAGTCTTAAAGCCAACTGCTGATGTACTAAATCTGACGCCACACACAACAGCAAAAACAATACCTCTCTTCAGTTCTTTCCCTTGAATTTCGTTCACCGGTCATCGCAGTTTTCTTTCCCGGAATTAGGCTATTTAAACAACATTTCTGTTATCTGGAGCAATACATCGCCTAAAAAACCCGAAATACACACATTCGTCACAAAAAATATTATTATTTTAGAAATAATGTGCAGAATGTTATAAAAAAAAAAAAAAAAAAAAGAACATCCGTCACGCAAAATGCAAAAATCTCAAAAACTGTTGAGAGTTAAAGAACTTGAGAGAATAAACAAATGTAATCCTTTACATGCATGAGCACCCATGATACTTGGGCTCTCACACACCCAGATGCATAATTATATTGCCACACAAATACATAAGTGTTCACTTCTAAGCGTACACAGAGCTGTCACTCTTTCACACTGCAAGTCTTTGCTGTCAATCCTGATCAGGTGTTCAAGTGTAGCAACAGGGAAGCACACCTAATGGTACTGCACAACAGTCAAGAATAAGAGACTGCAATGAAGTAAGCTGCAGCCTTGGTGTTGAATCAGTTGCAGAGATTCTAACAGAAGACACTGCCACAGAGCACCATTTGATGCATGCCTCTGTTGAGTAGAGCTTTCACTCATCCCTAAACAGAATTGTAGAGCTTTCTCTTACCTGCTTTCTGAATTTTTCTTACAGTTAAAGACTGTTTCAACTGCAACAAAACTGAAACCAGTTTGACAGCTATAACTTCCTTTCATGATGTATTATACCCATTATATATATTTTATCCAAACTTAAAAAAAAAAAAAACTTAATGTTGATCATATAATTTTCTTTCTTTTAAATCACAGAATGAAGGATAGAAAAGATCTGTCTTTTGGTAAAGCAGGGGACTTAACTGAATTAATATACACAGAGAATGCATGCCACCATGTTCAACAGGTATTAACAGAAAGTACACCTTCTGTAAAGACTATAATCCTAAAACAGAACTTTAAGATGAGAGAACAGTTTTGTTAAAAGATTCTAGAATAGATGATGATGGCTCCAACAGAAATCAAACGAATAAGCAATATCTTCAGGCCCTATCTGACCTCAGATCAATAATATTATACAGGAAAATAAAAAACATCTCATATACATCCTATTCCACATGATCTTAATTCCCAGGGGTATTTTTCATGCACAGAAAACATCAAATTCTGTAAATTGCTTCAGATTTGTTACAGCCTATGCAACACACATCCACAGAAACATACAAATTC
>JADBJO010009454.1:0-60000 GCA_016801955.1 Conus betulinus | reverse complement strand
AGCTTATTTATTATTTAATTTTCTGTTCCCTGCCTCATGCTAACCACCAACCGAGCTCCTCGATATCAGGCAGGGCTGGTGGTGCGGGTCTGTTGAGTATTTCCTTGAAGTGCTCAGCCCATCTTGCTCTCTGGTTTTCTTTGCCTGAGATGGCATTTCCATTCTTGTCCTTGACGGGGAGACTGGGATTTCTGGTCTTACCAGAGAGTGTTCTGGTGATCTCGTATAGTCTCTTCATGTTTCTTTGGCCC
The DNA here is from genome assembly GCA_016801955.1 of Conus betulinus. Classification (NCBI taxonomy): domain Eukaryota; kingdom Metazoa; phylum Mollusca; class Gastropoda; order Neogastropoda; family Conidae; genus Conus; species Conus betulinus. Next base: position 59,749 of record JADBJO010009454.1, on the reverse strand, counting down.
GCTGCAGTCTCTGCTTCTTCAGTCAGCTCCTCAATATCAATACCAGCCCCCCAACCAAGACAGAGATCAGCAAAGCCATCAAGTTCGTCCTGACGGCATACCACCCAAAGCACTTCGACTGAGATGCTACACCCACTCGTACACAAGATCTGGGAACAGGAGAGAGTGTCAGAAGACTGGAAGAAAGGCCACCTTGTAAAGCTGCCTAAGAAAGTGGACATGTCATGCTGCAACAACTGCAGAGGAATCATGCTGCTGTCCCTCCCGGGGAAAGCATTGACAAGAATCATTCTAAAGAGACTGAAGACCGCCCTTGACCAGACACTTTGGGAAGAACAGGCAGGCTTCTGCCAAGATAGATCATGTACGGACCATATTGTGACACAGCAGATCATCATCGAGCAGTCCCTAGAGTGGCAGACCCCCCCCCCCCCCATCCCCTCCTAACACAGTTTTCATCGACTTTCAGAAGGCCTTTGACAATGCTGACAGAGAGAGTCATCTGGAAACTGATGTACCACTATGGCTTTCCACCAATGCTCGTCACCATCATCCAACAACTATACAAAGATGCCACTGCCAAGTCATCCACAATGGGAAGCTGACGGAACCTTCTTCTCTGTACAAACCGGCGTCCGTCAGGGCTGTTTACTTTCACCAACAATCTTCCTGATGGTGATTGACTGGGTCATGAGACAGTCTACAGCAGGCTGGAGGACAGGTATCCAGTGGACCTTCACAAAGCAGCTGGAGGACCTGGACTTCGCGGATGACATCAGCCTCCTCTCCTACAAGCATCAAGATGACAAGAGAAGCTATGTCATGTTGCAGAAGAAGCTGAGAAGACTGGGCTCCCAAATCAACATTGGGAAGACAGAGGTCACGAGGGTGAACAACAAACAGCAAGATTCAGTCCGACTTCACCAAGAAGACATCGAGGAAGTTGACAAGTTTGTTTACCTGGGCAGTGTAGTCAGTAAAGATGGGGGGACAGACAAAAACATCAAATGCCGAATCAACAAAGCAAGACACGCCTTCAACACCCCTGCACCAAATCTGGAGATCAACAGCCTCTTACTCTGGATCCGGATTTTCAACACAAACGTGAAGTCTGTTCTTCTGTATGGTTCAGAAACATGGTGGGTAACCAAGACCAACACCAACAAGCTACAGACATTCATCAATAGATGTCTCAGAAACATCTTCAACATCAGGTGGCAGGAAGTCATCTCCAACGAACAAACTGTGGGACAGGATGAGACAAGTCCGAAACTGAGATAAAGAAACGGAAATGGGGATGGATCGGCCACACGCTACAGAAGCCTGTATCCAACGTAACCAGGCAGGCTCTGGATTGGAATCCACAATGAAAGCGGAAAGTGGGTCGACCAAAACAGACTTGGCGCAGGAGTGTCGACGCTGAGGTGAAGGCCTCCAGAATGATGTGGGCCGAGCTATGGAGGACCTGCCAGAATCGCGTGCTTTGGAGGAGTGTCGTCGCGGCCCTATGTTCCTCAAGGAATCAAGAGGTATAAGTCAAGTAAGTCATCTGGCTACTACACTGGTTTTAAATTTTCAAAAATTCTTTCCTTTTGAGGGGCTTGCCCTCAGATCCTCACCTGGCACTCAGCTCTAGACCCCGCCCAGGGCGACATACACGACCGCTGTTCCCCTGCCCCCATGTGTAACCTAACCGCTCCCTTTGTTGTAATCCAGCCCTGCAATTCACCTCTCTCTCTCTCTCTCTCTGTGAATAGGTATCCAATCATTGTTTTGATAGGTAGGATAGCAGGGGGGAAGGAAGAGGCGATTGTGGATATGACACATATTGTGGTGGAATAGACTGTGGATCAGTGGGTCAAAGTGAAGAGAGGGAATGAACATCGTTGAGTTCAATCAAGGCTCCCGAACTAAAGTCTGTCTGGAATCGAGCTGATTCTGGAGAAGTACCGTCGTTCTGCTCTGATGGCCGGTGTTGTCGGAGATGGGTTCGTTCCCTTGGTGGTGAAGCCGATCAAGTCTTGTGCATTCTTAATGAAAGGTTCACACATTGCCATATCGTGGCCCGACTTGGGTTTATCTCGCTCGAATCAGAAAAATGATGGTCTTGATCCTTTTCCATGTAGTCCTGCACAGGAAGTGTCTCCCGACTACTGAAACCAGTGTCGACTGACGCCGCTTGCAGCTGGGACCCCCCCCCCCCCCACCCCCCCCCCCACCCCCTGCCGATATAGAAGAATGATAATAAACGCAATATGTCCCCGCCTGTTTTTACACCCCTTGCAGGAAGTCTCCACTTGTTTTATCGGGTCGACTTTTTTTCCTGCCACAATTCGATTCAAAGTCATGACGGGTCCTGATTGGTCCGCACTAGTCTACCGCTTGGCGCCCTTGGTCACAGTTCGTCTGCACTGGTTTGGGTATTCCAAAAGAACATCCGGCCTCCTTATCTATGAAACTAGTGCAGACGAGTGCAATTTTTTTTTTTTTCAACCGATTACTTAATAATAGATAGGAATAGATAGGACTACACAGGTGTTGATAGGAATAACATGACTAATCGAGACTATTCGAGACTGTGACCTAAAAGAATAGTCGGAGTGTGGTCGTGAAAACATTTTGAACCGTCCAAAGGCTTCCAAGTCGGGCTCGACTGGTGCCAGACTAGCTACAGAACTAATCGAGACTAAAAGGAGTTTACCGGACCGCAGCAGACATTTTTATCCCAATTGTTAAAACCAACAGGACTCCGACTACATTTGAGTCTTGCCAAGACTAGGACTAGTGTGAACCTTACATTAGGACCGGTCAGTGAGTGACATTGTGCAGCCCTGTTTCCAGCAATCCCAGCTATTAGTTCCTTGTCATGGCCACCTGACTGGGAGTTTTGTCCACACACAGCCGTTTGATCATTGTGGTATGGGCCAACCATCTATACCAGAATGGGACAGTGTTGCCGTGGACCAAAAATAGTCCTCTTGAGTACCCGTAGTTATCGTAACCTTTGGTCTTCTTGTCTCTCTTTTTTCAGTTCTCCTCACGGGTTACGCATCGGGAGTTCCTTCGGGACTTCATCAAAGTTCTCAGAAATGAATAGTTTTAAACCTGAAAAAAAAAACCTAAAACGACACAAAATCGTAGAAAAGATTTAGTCCAATGTTTACAACGGGGATTCCTTCAGGATTTCATCAAAGACGTTTGACATAATTTCATTCAGTCTGACAAAGATCCTTAACACAAAATGATATTGTACAAGAGAATTGGTTCAACGTTTAAAATAGTGATTGATGTAGATTATTTGTGCTTTAAGGTGTTTCTTTTTTATACGATCTTTTAATAAGGCAGGCATACGAAATAAGGAATTAATGCCATTTTGATAACAGAACAGATTTAGCTAAAACCGGAAAGTATAGGGGGGGGGGGGGGGTCAGTTTCAAAGTGAGGCGACTGCAGGTGAAAATGAAACAAATCCTACGAGTAGTTCTTTGGGAGTCCGTAACAAAACAAGGGCGATCAAATTACAAAACAAAACTTTAAGTTGCGCGTTTGGACTTAGCTCTTCTTCGGGCAAGATAAACAACATTCAGGACAATGAACACGAAGAACGAGCAGTCACGTATCTTCTCGTATTCGGCCCAAAATGGGCGTTATTTGGGGGAAAAATCTACATGTATTCACAGGTTAAAGAGGCTTTTGCCGGACAATGACCCTGTGGTCTAAGCGAGTCATAGTTGAGCAGAGAGCCCCTTTCTCCTTTTGCTTTGGGGCCATACCGCGCATCGAGGGCGCTCCTCGTTCCGCTGTTCCACAGTGCCAACAGATCTATGGGGGACATCAGCCCTGATATGCATGACGGTGCTTATTTGGGAATAGCGGGAATTATCCGCGATTCGAAAAGAATAAGGACATACATTAAGACACGGGAAAACCACATAAGACTATTCATAAAACCTTCATCAGGAATAACTTATGTATTAGCGGCTTGCCAGGTTAAGGTTAAGTTTTGCCATTGATCGGGATCAGACTAATGTTTAGACTAAGGCAAATGCAATACATGTAGTTATTAGGTTTGGGTGGGATACGGTATGGATGCGTAGACGGAGAAAGGCAGAATTGGGGAGCAGCGGGATGCTCTCCTTCCCTTTCAACCCATCTTTCTCAGTCCTTTCTGTGGAAAACTGAATGCCCATTCGTTAAGTGCAGACCCATCTCAACTGAGGAACGAGCCGGGCCGAGCATTAAAATTGCAGGACCTACCGCTGTCCTTCAGAGGAAGATAGAAGATGGGGGCAGCTAGCTGGAGGACCTATAAGTTTGTGGGACTTCACATGTGCTTGAATTTGGCGGCAAAGTCTAGCAGTACCTATGAAAATGTTGCAGTCCATTGAAAAGCAATGTGGCCTGTCCCATTGTGGAGCGGTCCTATAAAAAAAAAAAAAATCCTTGATCATATGGAAACTGAAAAGCAATGTGGCCTGTCCCATTGTGGAGCGTTCCTATAAAAACAACAAACAAACAAACAAACAAACCTGATCATATGGAAACTGAAATACAAACAAGATGAACTGTTTCCTTTAAAGGCAAGAGGACACAGATAAAATCTTGCACATCATATTGAGAGAGGTGTCCAAAACTGATCGCCGAATTTTCAACCCCACCCCCCCACCCCCGTCACTCGTTTTCTCAACAGAAAATATCCCAATGTAGTTAAGTTCTCTTTAGCCCATGGCCTGTTTTTGCATGGTAGCTTCAGTCAGTCGAAGCAGTTTGTTTAGATGCAATACAGCTGGGGACTTCGGTAGGAAAACCGGAAGCCTCCCCAACTCGAAATTGCAGTCATGACCATAATCCTTCTCAGACCCTACCCCTAACACTAAATCAGGCACTGATCTAAACTAACACTATTTCTAACGCTATATTTGTTACTTAGAAAATATTAAAACTTTCTATAAATTGTCCGTAATAACGAGGAAAGAGGGGCTTGGAGTTGTCTTCTCTTTTTTCCGTCAATCACGGAAACAACATCAACGACAACAGCGGAAGACGTGTTGAAGTCCACCGCGAAGGGAATGAAAACATTGATGTCTTGAATGTTGAACGAATGTCAAGAATGAAAAGTTAATAATTCTTGAAAGTATTTGTTTTCCGTATACTGATCGCAAGCTGCTGTGGATATAAAACTTTGGGACGAGAGAGTCCATGACAAGGTCTGAAGTTGAGCGTGTAACTTGCTGGTAAATGAGACGGGTATAGTTCTACTGTAACGCGAGTCAGAAGTCAACTTTAGGTACGTGACAAACACTTATTTTAAATACGAAATCAAGAAATTAGTAGGAGCAAACACCACCACCAGAAAGATAAAAAGAAATGAGCCAAAATGGGACCATATAACCGACGTTCCGTGTGTGAACGCACGCACAACATCTTGCACGTAAAATCTCATCACCAACTTTCGGAAGAGAAGACCAGTTTGGCCATTGGTATGGATGACACGTTACACATAGCATGCACCTTCCCCGAAGTTGGGAGTATGGCTGCCTTAATGGCGGGATTTAAAAAAAACGGTCGCACACACGCAAGTGACAGAATCTTCAACTCGATTTACGGTGGACACTCAAAGAAAGAAGAAGGGTGTGACAATCGGACGCCCACGAGGAAAGTTATGACTTTTTTTTTTTAAAGCAATTACATGGACATGGTAAAATTTTTGCTGAAAGAATGTGATCCAACGAGGTAAGATCGTATCCCCAAGCCCGAGATAACACAGATGACAGAAAGTTGGGTTACAAAGACTGTCACATACCAATCATCTGCCGCTTTATTGGTTCAAAATGGTTAAGAAAATTTAAAACATTGATCTTAGCTCCATTTCCCACGCCACTTACTTGCCACTTAATCACTTCAAAAACAGTCAAGAAAATTTGACTTGTTGATCTCAGCTTAATATTATTTTGAATTGTGCAGACACTCCCAAAACAGGTGCATCTTAACAGGCATTTATTAATTTTAGTAAAATACAAAGACTGAATGAGCCATTCGGATTCGCTGAAGCTGTTGAAGTAAGGCTGAAGTATGTTATTACCAGGAGCCTGTAGATACATAGGCAAATCCCTATAGAGCATCATACTAAGACTACCATATTTGGTGAGGATTCATGAATAATTCATGAGATATAATACACTTTCACTGTTTCAGACCAACCCACAATGTGTTAGCGACAGCAGCAATCACAGGCGCTGTGAGCATGCCGGCACCAAGGTGAGATTGACACATCCACTGTCAAAATGATTCAAATGTCAAGAAATTTGAGATTTGGGCAATTTGACTTCACTAAGTAAGTACATGCAAAACCAACAAAACTTTAACTGTTTGTGCCCAGATTATTTTACGTAAAAATCACTCCTGCCTGAAGGTTTTACTCAAATTTGAGAGTTAAACGGCAAAATCAATGGTTGCCTGGATGAAACACTCAGTATTTGAAAAAATTATGAAAAGAATGTAGCTGAAATTCTTTATGCTTGAATATGTTATCTTATATTCAAATTTGAAGCCCTTTCAATTGTTTTGTCTTTGTTAAGTTTTTATAAAAAATCATTTCATCAGTCTTATTTTTGTTGTCACATATGTTCACAATCAGAGACTTAACAAAATCACAGTAAACACAAGAAAGGCTTCTGTACAAATGGAGTGAGGATCAAGAGTTTTTCTTCATTTGATGCTAAATCTGCTGTTTCAGAGTCATAATTGGAATCGGCCTCACAGAATGTTGCATTTCTAGCTCGCCTGCCAATGTATTACGCTTGTTACCCCATTTTGACTCCTATGATGAAGAAAGAATGCACAAAATTGCTTCAAAGTTGCTGTTGAATATTCTGCAAGTCACTACAATTTGCAAAGGAAGAAAGAATAGAGCAAAGCTCGATTCTCTTTGATTTTCATGCTGTGTGAAGTGAAAGTACATGGGTGTTGCCAGCTGACAATTGGCCTGCTTCAGGTGCCAGGGAGAGGTATTGTCTCAGCAGACAATTTGTCAATTTCAGGGTTGATTGAGTAAACCAGATCTAAAAAATAGACACCACCATCAGAAAGATTAAAAAGGAAAGGGAAAAAAAAGCAATTTAATGGCCACCAAAGCATCAAAATTTGACTGTATCTGAGAAAGAAAACGATTTTTAACTGATTAAATTTTGCCTGTGAAAACAGTTGAAACGGGCTGAATGGTATGTGAGTTCAAAGCAGGGTCAGGTGCCCTTCAGAAAAAAAATAAGGACAGGTGACAGCAGGTCATGTAACGATGACTGTAGCGACTAGCATACTGACTATCTCAGTGCTTCAAACCTTTCAGATAAAAAGTTATGACCAAACTAATTCCAAAGCTAAAGCAGTGACCTAGGTTCAATACAAACAAAAAAGCTTGTATAGAAGGGTAAAGTCTTAGCTTAGGCTAGGTTAGGGCTGTTCACTGTGCTTGCTACCTTTAATGAACAGTAACACTCTCATGAACAGAATGGTTTTTTCAGCTTCTCTTCATGAGAGTGTGAATTAGTGAGAACAGGACAAAGGGGCACCTCTAAACGAGGAAATTGCCATTGTGATAGTGAGCTTTTAAACTGAAAGTGGCTGTGGGTTTCTTGCAGCTTTGATATTAGATGCATGATGTACATTCTGTTTTATGAAAACAAACAAACATAAGCAGTATATATCCACATTTACTTCCATGTACTCTTCTGCCTGAAGTACAGAAAAACTCTGTCAAAACAACTTACCCTTGGGAACCCATAGAAAGTTGCTTTCCTGTACTTCAACAAAATGAAGAGTACATGGGGGCAAATATGGATACTGCATAACTCCATTAATTTAGTGTTACAAGTTCCTGTTCATGATCACATTCTTTACTATGGGGTGACATTGTTGTTTTATCAAGTTATCTTCCGTGCCCTGTCTGTGGCTTTACTCTAATGTCTTAAAACAAAATGGCACAAATTTGAATGCAATGTAGTAAATGTGTTAAGAGAGAGGAAAAAAAGCTGTTTCCTGTGGTGTCAAAGGACAACCATTCTTTGGCAGCCATTGGGTTAAGATTACTCTGGATAACTAATGCTTGATGCATTGGCCACCTGACCTTTCACATACATTTTCATCATTGTGACCCATTCTTGATCACTGACAGTACCATGGATTGCTGTGACTGTTCTGGGTCAAAAGACATACGCTGCTAACTTTTTTTCTCTATTCTTTTTCACGCTGTAAAAAGAAATGGGATTGAGATAACATGGCTTGTGCTGTCAGCATGGCCAATTCTTACTTGCCTAAAAAAAAGTCAGTAGTTTCACTATCATTTTTGTTCTTTGTTGCTATGTTAGGATATACGCTTTTTTTTTTTTTTTAATCAGGATATTACCTTTTTTCAGTATGTAGCTTTTTTTTTGGGGGGGGGATGTGGCCTTTTTCCACAGCCCTGGAAAGGCTTGTGTGTGGTTGGCTGGACGATAATACATGTAATAAAAACTGTGAATAAGTTGAATAATCTCAATCTTCCAGTTTTCTGTTGTTTGACCATTAACCTTAATCTGGGTGAGCTAACCCATATTGGGTAACATGATTTTAGCTGCGGTAGGTAAAACAGACCTAGGGGAATATACATCTTATATATTACAGAAGTATAGACCTGGGGATATGACCTTGAACAACATAGACCTGAGGGATAGCATCCATAGACCTTGGGAGAAGATAGACCAGGGCAAACATGCATAGACTTAGGGCAAAAACACCTGGGGAGACTCTGAGTTTGGGAAACCTAAACATCAGCGAGCGTAGACCTGGAAAGAACACAGACGTTGGGAAACAGAGACTTGGAGTTAACATAGACCTGGGGGAACACAGACCTTGGGGGAATGCAGATCTGAGGGGGACACGGACCTGGAGTCCTGATGGTATGATCCCCATATTCCACCTTCCCATGTGAATGCTGATATTACCCACTAAATGTAGCATATTTTTATAGTTACTGGTAGACTAAGCATCATCAGTCGTCTAGGAGTGTTCAGTATTTGATCGTCATGATCGCCAACTGACAAGTGTTGAACATGCAGAATTTTTTTTTTTTTTTTTCATCATCAGCTATGTGCAAGTCAGTTGTGGTAACATCATTGATTGTTCATCAACCTAGCAGTTTTGTTGTCAGTGATAATACTTTCTTGAAGATCTTTCGGACATGTGTCAGCATGGTTTCCATGCTTGGTCATAAATACAAGCATACATAGCCACGCTGTTTTGCAGGACTGCGAGAGGAAGGAGGAGTGATGGCCCAAAGCAAATGCCCAGAGACCTCAACTGGTACCACAGCCAGTAAGCCTAGTCTGCCTCATGGGTGGATTGTCCGACAGTCCAAGAGCCATCCTGACAGGGTCTATTACTTCAACACAGTGACTGGGGCCTCAACCTGGCTATTGCCTGAATTTAAACAGGTTGTGTGTGTAGTAGTAAGTAGTAGTAGTTCTTTCGTTTTTTGTCTTTTCACAAAATTATGTGATATTAGACGAGTGTGTGTGTATTTAGCGGTACTTTCATTTTACATCTTTTCACAAAACTGTGTGGTATTAGACGAGCATGCGTGTGTGTGTGTGTGTGTGTGTGTGTGTGTGTGTGTGTGTGTGTGTGTGTGTGAGAGAGAGAGAGAGAGAGAGAGAGAGAGAGAGATAGAAACAGAGACTGGTTTAGTGTTATCTGATATTTACTAGTTTGAGAGTGTTGTACTGTATCTGAAATTGAAATATGTGTAAAACAAGTATCAATATCTTTTTTGTGTGTTATCTGATATTTGCTAGTGTGAGAGTGTTGTACTGTATCTGAAATTGAAATATGTATAAAACAGGTATCAATACCTTTTCTATTTATTTATTCAGTCAGGTAGATTCTTCACAAAACATAGCCAAGTTTGATTGCTCAGAAGATTTTTATACCCGACAGATTCTTGGTTAAATGGTTTTATGTTTTTTTTTTTAATTTGTAAAGCTTTACAGTTTGTTTGTTCTTTTTTACTCTGTGTTCAGATTTAATTTGTTGATAGCCAAAGGGTACCTTGCAAAATTGGTTGAAGGCCAAATGGAAGCTCGTTGCCATATATGGCCTTATTGATCATGTCCACTCTTATGCCATGAAATAAGGTTGAAAGCAGTAGGTGTGACATTTGTGCCAAAAGTCTTTAAAAGACATGAACTCAGTGCTGTATTAACTATAAGTTTATACAAATCTTAAATAAATGTCAGCGAACCGCCCAGAGAAAAGTGGACAAACGAGTCACAAGACAACACACAACGCGTTTCGACCTCATAGGTCTTCTTCAGGTGAAACAAAGACGAACAAAATAACGAAAATACACTTACTAGCTTTGATCGCTTCAGATTGCTTCTGAGTTCAACGCAAGGAAGAAGGCGTTGAAATGAGCATTCAAAGCTAGTAAGTGTATTTTCGTTATTTTGTTCGTCTTTGTTTCACCTGAAGAAGACCTAAGAGGTCGAAGCGCGTTGTGTGTCGTCTTGTGACTCGTTTGTCCACGTTTCTCTGGGCGGTTCGCTGACATTTATTTAAGATTTGTTTAGATTTCCGCCTGCAGTCATTTCACTTTGCAACTAGATCTATAAGTTTATAGTTATTATGTGAAATGCCAAAGCAAAGACAATTTTGATTAAGCCAGTTTAAGGGCACTTACTTACCCTCTGGTTCTGAAAGTATGGCCACCGTCTTTTTTCTGTTTTTCCCTTTCTTGATCCTTGCGTGTTCCCCTGTCCAGACTTCCGTTTTTCACTGCTTTACATCTTTTCGTTTGTTTTACAGTGATGTCAGAATTCAGTAATTGTTTTGACATGTATGAGCAAGCTCCATACAAATGAATGCTTATCATAGGAACACCAAATTTGTCAGGTTGACCATACTGAGCTGTTCAGAATGACAGGGAGATGATTCTGACCACAAACAGAGCCAAGATTTGGTGCACAAATGCAAAAGCTAAAAGAGCTTTGTGTAAAATGTGAGTGCCGCATGGGCTCTCAGTGAAGATTTTGGGTACCCAGAATGGTTTCTGAGTGTATTTGTAGCACTGACAAAACTTCTAGGTACATGAGTCCAATATAAGCATACAAACTCATGTACATAGAAGTTTTGTCAGTGCCACAAGTTAATGAGGGGAGGGATGGGGGAGTGAGGGTGAAATTGAAAGAAGAAAAAAAGATGCGATAAAATTCAGACAGCAGTTGTTTCAATGTGTTTGATGTGTTTCAGTCTTTGGAGAGAAGGAAGAAGAGCAAAAGCAAGCACCACCACAGGAAACGTGACCACAAAAACACAAACCAAGGACATGAACTACAGCAAAATCAGCAGCCATCAGAAAATGTGGCTGATGAGGTTGATGAAGATGATGATGATTATGATTACGAGTTGGATCTCACCTGTGAAAATGATGCAGAATTAGACTTTGTATCATCAGCAGTAACTGAGGCTGGTGTTCATGTTCATCAACAAAGTGTAACCAACTGTGAGAAAACTGACAGGCAAACAGCTGCTGATGGACAGAAGAGAAAAAAGAAGTGGAAAAAATTATGGGATTCATCGTCAGGGTTAAGACCGCAAGTGAGTTCATCATCACCCAAGGAGGACTGCAGCCTAACCACCGAACAGTTACAAATAATCCAGTTTCCTAAATTCAGTCATGCTAAAGGTATTGGTACAGATTCAGGTGTGACTAACCAGAGAAACAAAGCTCAGGGAAACTATACAGCATCTTCAGATCACTTGCAGACTTCCATAGACGAGAAGATGGGTAATCGTTTGAGCTATTCAGGTTCTGGTAAGAACCGTGTTCAAACGCCTGTCTCTCCTGTTCAGTCACACAGACATGCTGTGAAAGAAGGCCCAATTTCAGTGTGACCAGTCAAGCTCTTGCTGTTCCTGGTTCAGTAACAGTTGAGTACAGGTCTGGAGTGAAGTCGGGCTCAATGCAGAAATCGGTTCCGTGCTTACCGAGAAATCAACAAACTATGAATGCAACAGGCAAGGGGCAGAAGACTGTGGCATCTTCAGACAGTGTTGTTGAGTTAGGGAACAAAATAAATGATTCTGGAGCAAAAATAACAAGTTTGAAGCAGGGGAAAATCTTGTCCCAAAGTTTGAAGCAAGGGCAAAATACATCCCAGTCAGATTCGAATGTGCCTTTTGTTCCTAGAGTTTTAACGACAGCAAAGTCTGCTGACATTTGTACTGTGTCACACTCCACTAGGAATGCATACAGTTCCATAAAAGACAGCAATATCATTCCTGATGTAAAGGGGAGTAAGAAAGTGCCTCATGTTGCTGCGCAAATGGCAGGAAACAAAACTGTAAACATTACAGAGCCTGCAGCAAAGAATCCTAAAATTGCAAGGAAAGGTAAATCATTACAGACAGGAGAAGTTGGTCTTGGTAACACTAGTCCTGTCAGTGGAGAAGCTTATCCACAAAGCCACCTGTATCTCCTTCAAGATCACCCTGAAACAGAGAACAGGAAAACTGGGCTGTCTGCGCTACACAGAGAGGTTTCTGGCACTCAGAGACACAGGAAGGCCAAGCAGAGCGACCCACTCTCAAAGCCAAGAGGAAGAGGAAAAGAAAGGACGCAACTTCCCCTATGAACAGGAGTGAAGAAGCAGCTCCACAAGCATCTGTTTTAACTTCGGTTCTGGTAAGTGGTGAGCAGGCTACAGAAAGCCCTGAGCAGTGCACCCCTGCCTACGCCTTACGCGGGAGATGGTGCTCAAGCTGCAAAGAAGTCGGTGTTGGATCCTGGTTTGTCAGCATTCACTCCAGTTCAGTTACAGTCACACTGTAGCTCAGGTCAGCCTCTTTCAAGTCATCCAGAGGTCTGTTATCAAAGTCCTCACTCACCACAGACTCCAGAAAAGCAAGAGTTGGTAACACCAACTGGAGTTGTTGAGTTGGCAACACCAACTGGAGCTGTTTCTCAAAGCAGCTTGATGCTGAACCCCAGTCCCAGCGTCTTTCCTATCACGCCAGTCTTTGCCAGTTACCCTGAGGCTTCTGCTGGTGTTGGCATGCTGAGAGAAGGTGAGGACACCATGGACGTGGATGATGACTACGACTTCGACAACCGTGATAGTGATGACGACCAGGTCATGCTGGACGTAAGATGATTTTTGCCTTTTGTTGTTTTTATATGTTAAGAAGAGCGCTGTTGATGCATTGTGTTTATGGGTGTGTTTTACTCGTGTGTCTGCTTTTACACATCTGTTAGTGCTACTGCTTGACAAGCAGCATATGTGTAGTGTCTTTCCGTATGTCTGTACATGTTTTCAACACGAAAAGCGTGCATCTCATTCTGTATAATGTAATTCTGACTGTGTTTTGAGAAGATGTCTGCATGTCCATATGTGTGAGAGATAGGACAGAACATGTGGGAACATATTACATTGTGTGGGATATTTCAGAAACAAGATTTTTTTTTGTGTTAGAAAGTCGGTGGACATTTGTGTTGCTCTCTTTCACTTACCAGTAACTCTGGAGTCGGATTACCTGATCATTGATTTTGAATTGGTTTTTCATGGCATTTTCAGCATTATTGATTATTCAGTTTATACAGTCAGCTTTTTCCCACATCATCGTTTTCCTTTTCTAAAAAGTGTTTAAATGTGATCAGTCATAAACTTTTATTCAGTTTCTGTTATTCAGTGACAGAGAAGTTTCAAAATATGCTCAAGCAGAGAAGTCCCAGCATAAGAGGTAAAGACACCGTGTAATGAAGAAACTTCTTTGACAAAGGAGGTTATGAATACACCTTTTATACTGTAGTTTTGGATCTAATGTTTCAGCTATAAGAACTATAAGAGCTATAAGAAAAAGTCTGTGTAAAGTCTGAAAGAAAGTCTGTTATTGTGTTAATTTGTTAAAATGCATCTAAATTGTTTTAAGTGGGAAAAAAAAAAAAACCCTGAGTGACGAGTCACTGTTTTTTTTGTTTTTTTAAAAAATAATTATATATTTCTTGTCTGACTGATTCAGCTGCAAGTACTGCATGACAAAAGTCATTTTCGTATTTCATGTCTGGTATGTATGTGTGTGCGTGTGTTTCAGCTGAAAGAACTGCATTAACAGTCAGTTGTTATCACATGTTTTCTGTTGCTTGTTTGTTTGTTTATGTTTCAGCTGCAAGAACTGCGTCAAAAATTCCAACCTGACGTGAAAGCGAAGGTAAGATCTTTAAAGTGGTGTGATAAAACGATCAAGGATAATAGAAATACACACATTTCAAACAAAAGAATTGTGACTTACTTCAAATCCCACAAGACCAGGTTTTGTTTTCCTTTCTTTTCTTTCTCGTTATCACACAGAAAGACTATAGATATAAATCTACTTATGAATGTGTTGCTAAACAGCCATTTTTAGAGTGCGTTATTTGACAGTGAACATTTGGTCGAGATGTAGAAAAGAACATAATTGCAAGAAGTTTTCATTGGTTAAATCCTCCCATTTTGGTAGCATTTCTTAATGTTGACACAGTGTAAATGGCACATGGTTATGGGTTATTTCCACCTAATTTAGATTCACTCTGTTAACAGTGATTCATACTTGGAAAAATTGCGGGCAAAAGCTTAAAGTTAAGATATTGATAGAGGATCAAGAAAATCATTCGACGAGTATCAGGTACAAAGATGTTGTGTTCACAAACACCGAAAGAAACTCTAGGGAGAGCTTGATAGCCGAAAGTTTTCAGAGAAGAACCTCCCTCAGAAAAAGCGTTTTGACCCTGAACTCCTTACACTTGGAGGGAGCTGGGCCAGGTCATGTCTCCTAAATGCCCTTCTGTTGTCCCTTTTTTTTTTTTTTTCTTATCTGACATTGCTGGGACTCGATCCCAGTAACTTCTGGATGGATGGGTGTCTCAAGGTGTTGCCTTTTTTAGGGCAGATAGTCTTGCCCACAATGCTACGGGACACCTGTTAAAAGTTGGGAAATGTCCGTCTCATGAAGTTCACTTTCATGCCCTTCAAGAAATCATGAGCTTTTTCAAGAGATAAGAGACCAGTAAGCCTACAGATCCCCTTGCTCAAACTTCTGTGGTGAGGATTTTAGCTCGGATGCCAGATTTTCTCGAGCCGCTGGCTAAACGAGCATGCAGTTCCTCAGTCTTGTAAACATGAGTTTGCTCCCTTATGCTTTCATATAGTCCTATGAGTTCGACCAGAGTCAATTGTTTTGATGAACCTGAGTGGAGTACACTTGATGCCCGGTCTCATGCCACTCTTCCTGACAGTCTGTGGATGCTTTCCTGCTCTGGAAGTGTGCTGTGCACTGCCAGTCATCCACTGCATCCAGAAAACCCTGATTGTATGCTCTTGATGTCGCAACAGCTCCAAACCATGGTCTGTGGTCTCCTGTTGAGCAGAGCGTTGACACTGAGGCTTCTGGTGGTGTAGCATTGCCTCTGTCAGTGGTAACTGTATGTGTGACTTCAAGCACTTGTATCTCTGTGTGTGGTTTCCCTGGGTCAGCGCTGCTTTGCCATAAACTCGCATGTTCCATTGTTAGTTTGCCATGAAAGAATGGGCATGTAGGGTCAGTTGATTTTCCCCTGTTTCACCATGTCTGAATTAGGTGGCAGGAGGTGATATACAGCTCTGAGGATAAGGCTGATCCTGGGGGGTGCTATGTGCCACATGTCGTTCCAGCTGAGTGAGAGTTCTTGGAGTGTGTTTTCCGTTGTAGTCCACTGCCCTTGTAGGCCATGCTGGACTGCGTTCTGGGTCTCTTGGTATCCTCTTTTTTTTTTGAGGTCTTGCGTGACCATGTCTCTCTTTGCTTTCTCTTTTGCCTTTGATCATCCTTCTGTATCTGTTGACTTCAGCCACTGTCTGTTGGTCTGCCTGTGTCGCGTTATTTCCTGATATTAAGTCAGCCACTGTCTGTTGGTCTGCCTGTGTCGCGTTATTTCCTGATCTTAAATCTTTCCTTTGCCACACCTAATGCCTCCCAAACTTCCTGTTTTCTGCCAGTCTTGACCTTTTGGGCTGATTTTGATCTTGCAACAGGTACTCCTGAGTCCTCAAAGTCTGGTTTGTAATCTTGCTTTGCCCACTTTCTGCTCCTCCAGGATGGACTGCAGGGGCAGCTTCAGCTTTGCTGGGCAGCAGTAGAACGCGTGGTCAGTCAGACCAGGTGGGACACCAAGCCATTCTCAGGTGAATTCGTTGGTTTGGGCCTCCATTGATTCTACTGTTCTAGTGCTGATATGGTATGTCTGTCGAGGACAGAGAAGCTTTGGAATCAGCATGAGCTGAAGACAACAGACTTGGTAAAAAAAAAACCCCAGTGGACTTTTAACATTGAGGCGTTGATGGATTCAGGTGCACAAATCATTGCTTTGGCACACAACTGACAGAATTTGAGGAATCTAATGTACGGCTCTTCAGTGCTACTCCCCCAACGGCACTTCTTGGAGTTAAGGGAGAAAAAAAGTTATCAAAAAAAAACCGCAATGCTACAGCTTTATTAGATGATGAGATTAATCACTCTTATAGGCTTCGTTACCTCCACTTGTGCCTTCCTAAGAACTTCAGTCTGTGAACAGATGAGATTTATTGTAGCAGTTATTTCAGCAGATTAACATGTGGTGTGTGCATGTGTTGGTTGCAGCCTGTAGGGGTGCTGACGGAGAGTGTGCAAAAGACACAGGCCTCCAGACCCGTCAGCCCAGAGTCAGCACCGGAGGCTGACTCACAGGTGATGATCAGCGTGTGCACAGAAGAATCAGGAGTAGCTTCACTCAGTTACTGTATAAAGGCTGGTTTTATTCATTTATATGTGATTTATTGGTGAGGTGCAAATCTAGCTTGGTTCATTACTCACGGATCTGTGATAATAAAGATTAGCTTTATTCACCATCTACAATTATGGAATAATCTAGTTTTTTTTCATGTGTCTTAGTCATGTACAAACCTTGGATGATAAATACTGGCTTTATTCATTATGTACATATCTGGTAATAGAGACTGGCTTATTATTTGTTAAGTGCAATTCTGGGTCACAAAGTTAACATTTTTTTTTTTTTAATAAACACATAATGAAATTTGTGACAATAAATGTGAAGAGATGGGTGAAACAAATGAATTGAAACAGTGGTTCAGAAAATATGAATACTTTATTATCTCAAAAGATGAGAAATTAAGATAGGTGCATAATAAACAGTATCACAAGACAACATGCATGATACAAGAATCATCACAATCAAGTGGCCACTTACAGAATTTACATGCACAGTCCAACACTCCCACCCTCCAACACACACACACACACACGCACACACACACACACACACACACACACACAAACACACACTTACTCACTCACTCACACTCACGCACATTGTAATCATTTGAAAAACCTCATACACATGCACATACACAAACACACGCAAAGGCTTACACTCACAAGCAAATATACACACACACAAGCAAATATTAAATGCAAATACACATGTCTTCACACAAGCACACCCACACTCAACCACCCCACACCCTCTCTCTCTCACACTCCTTCACATGACTAAGCATGAAAAGTGGTACAAAAGACATCATGAAAATCTGTTTTCAGGAACGTTTCCATGAGGTGAGGTGCACCTGATTTATTTCTTGGAATCAGAAATTGTAGTTTGTCCTGAATCACCCCCCTGTGTCAACATTTCATCCACATGTTACAGTGAAAAAGAACAATGCTCTCGTCCTTTGAAGGCACTTCAGCGACATATCTAGTCTAAGATTCCATGACCAGCATAGGTCCTGGTTTATGTGAAACAAGTCACAGCAGTGCTAGTCCAAGGTTCCATGTACAGTATGGCTCTTTGTGTATGTATAGGAACTCAGCAGGAAGAAATGTAAGGGGTTAACTTGACAACAGAAGGTCTTCAGAGAAGAATCCCTTCTCAGGCAGATGTTTCCACTCTGAACTTTGTGCTCTATGAGGGGGCGGGCCAAATATTCATCACTTGCCTCTTTTTTCTCATTGGGTGTTCAAGGATAAATGCATGACGACTGGAATATGGTCAGGCAGTAAAATACTTCGACGCTGATAAGTGTGTGTGGGTGAGATCTGAGGAGCATGTGAGCATAATGTATGTTTGTGTGTAGACAATCATACGCACGTGATACATGATCATGTGTGTGTGTAAGTGCAAGCGTGTAGGGGATCAGTATGTTAATGCACAACATTGTATGTGTGTGCACGCAGATGAATGCATGTAAAAAGAAAAAGGGAACACACACGCACGCACGCACGCATGCACACACACACACACACACACACACACACACACACACACACACACACACACACACACACACACGTCTGTGTGTGTGTGCGTGTGCGTGTGCATGTGCATGTGTGTGTGTGTGTGTGTTCAGACTCGTGAACATGTGAACTAGCATGCCCGCATTTGTATGTGTGTGTGTGTCAGATGGTGTTCATGCATGTGTATGGATTTCATTGGATTTCTGTAGTGATCAAGTTCATATAGAGGACTGAGTGTGTTTCAGGTTGTCTACATTGTGGTGGATACAAATGCCTGGATTAAAGACCTCAGCTTTATAAAAACCCTGAGGGACATGTCCCTGAAAGGTCAGCTCTTTTCTTTTTTCATCCTTTTTATGAAGAATGCTTAACATACACAGTTCCTATTTTCAAAATGAAGAAAATAAAAAGGTATGTCTTTGATGCTGTTGTTTAAATCATAGAAACGTTTGTCATAAAAACAGTTCCCTTTCCACATTTTAAGCTCAAAGCGCCTCCACAAAGTTTTTACTGGGAAAAGTGAAGGGGGTGATTTTTCCGGTATTTCTGTTTGTGCATATGTATGAGTTCATTCAGGTACATAGATCTGCATGTGCTTACATGAATGTTTATGTGTGATTTGTACTCAATGGCCTGGCAAAGAGACGCACAGTCAGCTGTGATGCAGTTTTGGAGCTCTGACTTTGGTGTTTTCAGACCTGGGTTATCCCCACCTGATGATCCCCTGGGTGGTGCTGCAGGAGCTGGATGGCCTGAAAATGTCACACAAGCAGGTGAGACTGGATCTGTGTTCGTTAGTCACATTCAGCTGTATAAATGTCCACACTCGCCACAGGTGATGATGTCACAGAGTCAGGTGAGTCAGGATCTGTGTTCATTCAGCTTTATTAATCCTTTCACCGCCAGACATTCTGTTTTGCATAAATCTCCATCACCAGCCACTTTTCCAAACAAGCTCTTATTTTATACCAGCATATGCGAAACGCGGATATCTCTGGAACTAAACAACCAATTCTCATGCTATTTTTTGTAAGATGGAGGAGATACACTGTACTTTATTATATCATAACATGTTAGTATTAGTTAGTCAACAACAATTTCAAATTTTTAGTAATTTCAAGTGCAAAAAAAAAAAACAAATTAAAAAAAAGAATGTTATGTTTCTTCTAAACGTAAAAAATGAAGAAAGAATGCCAACAAACTCTCAACAAGGGAGGAAAAATACTCCACTCACAATTGAAGACCAGAAAGTATGGTATATCCAACAGGAAAATGGAGAAACGGCCACAAATACACTACTCCAATAGCAGGAAACACGCACACACACACACACACACACACACACACACACACACACACACACACACACACACACACACATTCTTATGCCTAACTGGTACACATGTAAGAAAGAAAAAGGGAACACACACACACACACACACACACACACACACACACATACACGCGCGTTCCTTTCACGGTTGAAAGCAATATTTTTTTTTATGAAAACAAAGTCATTCATGTGCCTGTTGGTTTCTGAACCCTTGAGAGCCATTCAGTTGATCATAAATTCCACTCAAACATGTCTCTGCTGCTCGCCTTTCATGTGTCAATCGGCTACGCCCCCTTCAACCTCGACCAGCAAGAGTCGGCCCACAGAGTGTGTGTGAAGTGCATTGCCTAAGGTCTTAGTTCGCTCCCTCACATAGTCAGTGAACAGTCAGTCTAGTCAGTGCTGGCTGGCTCAACGCAAAAACACGGGGGCACATGCAGTAGCCGGCGTCTAGTCGTATCTCTTGTCAGCTGTCTCTCCCAACCATTTGGCCATGGTCCAACGCCTCACACTGCAATGATTTGGTCAAGCCCTCGCTATCGGTGTTTCCTCATGACTATCTGGGTCTTCTTCATCTGTATTAGGAACAACTGACCATTTATTCAATATCCCAGCACTTGGTCCATGATAAATGTATGGCAAGGTCGAGTACGTAAAGTGCTTGGTGGTGACGTCATAATGAATGGAAAAACAATCGGAATAAAGTCGATAAAACACTGAACTGAATAGTGTTCTGACAAAGCAAATGGCTGTGAGCATGGGCTGGACCATCCCCTAACTATGACGTTTATTGCTGGCTTTCTATCTCATGAACTTGGATCGTGAGAATATCGGGAGTTAGGTAACCCTGGTTGGTCGCCTTTTTGGTGAAGTCATCGGTCGGCCATGTTCTCGCCAAATGGCGACGTCAGCAGTGTAAGGGTTAATGTCCACACTCACCACGAGTGATGATGTCACACAGTCAGGTGAGGCTGGGTGTTTTTTTCATTAGTGACATTCAGCTTTAATGTCTACACTCGGCACAGGTGATTATGTCAAAGAGTCAGGTGAGACAAAATGTCTTTGAGTAGTGACATTCAATTTTTTACAGCCACACTCACCACGGTTGATAATGTTCTAGAGTCAGGAGCAACAGGATGTCTTTTCATTGGTGATATTAGCTTTAACGTCCACACTCACGATGATTAATAATGTCCCAGAGTCAGGTTAGGCAAGACGTCTTTTCGTTGGTCACATTCAGCTTTTAACGTCTTCACTTGCCACAGGTGCTAATGCCACAGAGTCAGGTGCAACAGGATGTCTTTACATTAGTTACATTCAGCTTTAACATCTACACTCGCCACAGGTGATCATGTCACAGTCAGGTGCAGTAGTATGTCTTTTCATTTGTGATGTTTAGCTGTAAAGTCTACACTCGCCACAAATGATAATGTCACAGAGTCAGGGGAAGCGAGATAAGTACCATTTAACTCGCCACGCTCACCACAGGTGATAGGCTGGAGGTAGATAACTGTTCCAGGAGAGAATGGGTTGGGACTTACCAGACAATACTTTTGACAATCTGAATGATAATAGGTTGCGAGGGAGGGTGGTGGGGAGGGCGGTTAAACTGCCCGTTTCTATTTTTGGTGCCAATGCAATTCAAACTGCAGACATGTGTGCTCTTCCTCTGAGTCGTCCAAGCAGCAAAAGTAGGGGGATCTCTTGACACACCTGTGCAGTATCTGTAAAACAAAAACAGTCATGTGTGCGCTCACTGCTGTGTCAGTGTGCATCAACACCACCCTCAGGTGATATACAAAGGGGAAGGGGAAGGGGGTGTTTGCACCTGGAATGGAAATCTGATACCATCACTATATTCCATTAAAATATCGGTCTCCGAAGGTTTGTGTTGCTTGTGTATGGACACACCCAGGCACATGCATGAGACCTCCTTTTACACACTATAACACTTTACTTATCGATATCATCTTCCCCCTGCCCCCCTCCTTTTTTTTTTTTAAAATTGAGGAATATCAATTACTAGTACAGACTTGGCATTGCTCGATTTACAGGAACCAGTTCAGTGGTTATTTTGATGTCTTTTCATCATCCTCGATGATATTGGATGATGATATTAGACGACAATAAAAGGTAACTGAGATCACTGAGAATGTCAAACATACCGTGTCTGGTCATTTTTCTTCACATCTCTCCTTCATATTGTACAATCTAGACAGTCCACTAAGACTGCTTCTAAACATACTTTTGAAAAGGTGACAACAGTCTGACCAACTCAGACTGGGCAAATAACATGTGTGATGTCCATGATATATGTGTCATATAAAATGTGGTCAGTGCTTTCAAAATATGCAGTATACATGCCAAGTGAAAACTGGGCAGTTCAGTGGTATATGATGGACTGAATTTTTTTTTCCAGACATACACCTGACATCAGGAGAGAATTTTGTTCTGTGTGTTTAATCTATGTTTATTGATTATCTGTGCTGTGTATCTTGGGCAGGAAGGCAATTCATGCAACCTTTTGGTGAAATTCCTGTTACGTATACAGCGTTTTACCGAAAAGACCTTTTGTGTGTGTGTGTGTGTTGAGTAAGTAGCTGGATGCATATTTTGTTGTGATGCGGAGAGAACCATAGATAACTGATTTCAGTCACGTTTGTCTTTCATGACTTATTTCATGGTATTAACTTGTTTATAGCTTTAAACAAGTGATTGAAAATGAAGTCTTGTTTTATAGCTTTAAGCAGGTGATTGAAAATGAAGTCCTCTCAGAGGTAGTGCTCACGGAAGTTAACTACCTGTCCATGCCTCAGAAATGAATGAAAGACATGTTTCTGATCAAACTTGGCTTGGCATGATGGTGATAAAGGCTTGTTCAGTTCGAGTGAAAGGACAGAAAAGCGTTACGCACATTTTTGTTTAGCCAGCACACCGACTGGTTAACACCCCTTTGTGTAACTGTCAGTATTGTCTCTGGTTATGGCTGGACAGTCCAAGAAGGCCCAGGACGCTGTGCGCTTCATCCACTCCTGCCTGACCTCACGTCACCCTCGTGTTCGTGGACAGACCCCAGCCCAGGTGAGACTGGTTTGGATTGTTGGGATTCCTCAGTCTGTGAGACACTTTAACCCTCTTGCATTTGTTTCGCTTGTATCCGGCCACTCTGTTTATCTCCCTTGGTGTTTGTTGCAGCCGCAAACTGGGCCACACGTGCTGTGTTACTTTCCCTCACACTCTGCGACCTTGTTTTATGTCAAGGCTGGCCGAAATTAATGGGCATCCCTGAGAGGTGTCCAAGGAAATCTTAGCAGTAGTATGGGGTGTGGGAAATGATTCATTCATACAGACTAGGGTCGTGAACTGACCGCGTTCCATTGATTTATCAAAAAATACGATTACTAGGTGCAGGTTTGTGTTTGAAAATGAAAATGCAGGAGGGTTAAACTGATTCTGAACTGCTTGTTTTCTTCCTCTGTTGTCGTTGGAGACGGTGTGTTTGGGTTTGTGTTAAGTTAAAAAAAAAAAAAAAAAAAACAACATCATCCAGGCAATGAATGTTAAGTTTGAAAATTGCACAGTATTTTAGGAAGACATTGATGTGCATCGTACTTAAAGCTTAAAGTTCTTCCTTTACAGAGAATTGTTCGTTTTGAAGAAGGAAAATAGCACTTATTTTCAGCATGTGCTAAATGAATAAATCAGTATGTCCTAAGTTTAAAAAAAAGAAAAAAGAATGGCCATGTCAGGAAACGTTTTTATTGTCACAGAGTGACAAATTAAACATATCCATTTCCCTTACACTGATACTTAACATTTGGCGCAAACTTGGCGATCAGAGTTCCAGTCAACATATTTGGATGGATGTCTGTGTGAACCATTCTGATGAAAATCTACAGACATTAATATACAGAGTGAAGATCCAAAAACTCTGCGCATTTTTTGTCTCATGTTTCTGACAGAAATGGACAGCACTAAGTTTGATCATGCTGTCATTTGGCGAAAAGATACTGTACATATTCTCCTTGATTAGATTACTGTGAATAATTTCTGTATTGAATATCGCTCGTCCAGTCTGTTGGGAATATCCTTGATTTGTCTTCATTTTGGACAAAGAAATTTAAAGTGTGCAACCTATGATAAAAGACTGATATAATTATTGTGCTGGTTTCCATAAGAGGGGGTAGGACTCAAAAAAACAAACAAACGAACAACAGAACCAGGGGGACCTTTCTTTTCTCTGGGGCATGATTCAGGCAGAGATTAGAACCAACCAGCTTTCACCTCTGACATTGTTCTTCCGAAGTGTCCTCATAGAACAGAAGTGAGCTGTTTAGCGTAACAGCCATGGAATTATACATGAAGAGAATTTCTTCTTCAGCCTTCCAGTATCTGGTAATGTGTGAACTCGTTTTACCCTGTTGGGATACTCACACTATACTCGAGAGTATAGTCAGTTCACTCCAACTTGTGTTGAGTGCAGAAATTTGTGGGAAGAGGTTGTGGGAAAAAGATAGATAAAAGATATGGTAGACAGAAAGGACAGTAGACGACAGTACAGCAAAGGAGGAGACAGAGTTACTGAGAGTGAAAGGAAAAGGGACGTTACTAGCACAGAATGTCAAGGAGGGGGAACTATTTGTACAAAAGACCCCACCCCCATCCCCCCAGTAACCCCACGGGGGATACATGAAGAAACGACCTCATGGAGGGTAGAGGGATGGGGAGAAAGGGTTCCCCTTTTTTTTTTTTCGAAATGAGTGGTAGGGTTTTACACACAAGTGTTGTGTGGCATCGTGCATGTTAAAATGACATATAACGGTTGATGATGTTTCAGGCTGTAGAACCTGTTGACAATTTAGAGATCCAGTGCAGTGACGATCGCATCCTGCAGTGCTGCTTGCAGTGCCAGAAAAAATGTACGTGAGCTGCCCAAGCTCGGTGTATTTGGGTGTCTCTGTATGCATGTATAGTTGTGAAATCCATGTGTGTGTGTGTGTGTGTGTGTGTGTGTGTCCGATGGTGGATCACATAGTGTGATCAGTTTTGCCCGGGTAAAATTGAGTTGTTATGATGTGTAGTTTTTTTTTTTTTTTAATAAATTTTTAAAGTCATTGTTATCATGCATTGTCAGAGATTCTTGTTGACCAATTGCGTTGAAATTGAGAGAAAAACCTGAAACAAAGGAAATCGATTTTGTTTTGCAAAGCAGTTGAAGTGACGATTTAACTGTTTTTGAGGAACACGTTTGTGATGTCGCTCTTTGTGTGGCTTTTGACAAATTCAGAATTTCTCAAATAATTTTTTTTTTCATAAATGCGTTTGTTTAGTAACCAGTTGCTTTAATTTTTTTTAAATGTGTTTAGATTTTTTTTTTTTTTGTGATACAAAAAAAAAAAAAAAAAATGATCATCGGTGATTGAAAATCAAGGGAAACTGCAGGGAGTTAAGGCGGCAGTAAGCTTCAGACTGTAGCATGCTCAACCCAACACATGCTTTGTGTAGTATGTTGGAGGGGGGGGGGGTTGCCTCATGTAGTGAATACTGGATAACCTGTGTTTGGACATTAGGTCATTCTCCGCAATATCGACCAGTTCTGATGTAAAGTGCCAATTCAAAATAGTTTATTCAGCACAAAACTGACAGTTCTGTGACAAAACTGAATGAAATTGAAATACTTTCCACTAGTAAAATTCTCCGTTGGCTGTTGTATTGATAATGCAGTACAAACAAAGTGAGCCATAGACTGTGACAAAGGACACACTGTTCCATGCTGATATGTTACGCGATTTATTTTCAGATGGGCAGAGTTCTGTGATCCTGTTGACAAATGATCTGAACTTGGAAAACAAGGCAGTTGTCATGGCCATCAAATGCTTTGATTCCAAGGTAAATCTTCATCGATTGTATCTGATGGATTTTACATACTAATCTAATTTGGGTATGTTTGAGCCACAAACTATATTAACAGAAACTTCTCAACTTAGTATGCAGAACATTAAGAAACCGGTTGAAATTTCTCAGCATGTGTGATTCTTCTACTGTTGATAGAAAAATGTTGTTTTCATTCATATATGCTACAAATGCCACCTTGTCATCACAGAAAGTCTAAAAACAGAGTTTACTGGTTTGATATCAGGCGGCCTGAATAGAGGTAAAGGTGCTTGGAGTATGAACAGTTGTTTGTTCTGACCTGCAAAATGGCATGAATAGTTTTCAGACCTGTTTACCCCAACGATTTTGCCGTATTTTTTATGGGAAAAAAGATCTAAATTATAGGAATTAGCCCCCCCCCCCCCCCCCCCAAAAAAAAAAATTGCAGGAAAAAAATCAAAGAAAGAAAATTGTTTAACGGGAAGTTTCGTCTGCTAATGTTTGGATCAAAAGCAGTGAAAAGACATTCCCCAGTGTGCCTTGCGACTTTTACCTTGTCAAAGATGGCGACGAAGCGATCTTGCGTGCCAATGGCCAGCTCTTCCAAATCTTCGAAAGTTGCGAAAGTATTGTGATTATGAAAATTAGGGGGTTTTTTTGTTTTTTTTTTTCAAAATACAGGTTTTTGTCTGAGATATTACAGGTGCACGAATTTGGGGTAAACAGGTCTGTGTTTTGAGTGGGCACCTTAATTTTTTTTTTTGCTGTTTCCATTTTTTGTTTTTTGTTGTTGTTTTTTTTTAGTGCAACCTGCATGCAGTCCATGGAATGCATCAGGGGGTTGAGTGAATTTTAAGAAAAGAAAGAATTCATATCACTGTTTTTTCCCCCCAAGTACTTTTTTGTGTGTATTTTCTCATCCAGCAGTTCTGTTTGTTTAAGATGAAAGTTGTTTACAGTTGTTATTCATGATCTGTTTGTTATATCATGCAGGAAAGGATATATAGAAAACATGTATGTATGGTTGAACAGTGGAATCACTACTTCATGGAAGCATCTTGGCAGGAATGGGTATGTCCAGAGGACATGGAAATGTACGGCCTTAGGAGGGGAAGGTTTTTTTCACTTGCCCTCATACAATGTGTATGTGAGCATGTGTGCATGTATGTGAGTGTGAAAGAGAGAGCAGAAAGCTTGAGGTTATTTTAATCATGTCACAGAATCAAATGTACAAATGAAGCGAAAACATTCATTTTTGATCGACTTTTCTGCTTTTGTGCGTCGTGCTGTGGTTTTGATCATGATAATTAAAGAAGAGTGTTGATGTTTGCAGAGATTATGGCCCTTGTTGGACCGAATTATAGGGGAAGATGACCATCCTTGTCTTACATCTAGAAATGGTGAGTGTGCTAGAGTGTCATTTTGTACATACTCTGTGTGATTGATTTTGTATGGAATGTACTTGTGTGAATGTGTATGCTTTTCTCTGTGTGTACCTGTGCAGCATGCATGTGTGTGTGTGTGTGTGTGTGTGTGTGTGTGTGTGTGTGTGTGTGTGTGTATTTTAATTAAATGTCTTGCTGAAATTTGTTGCATTACTCTAGTATCTTATAGAGCCAAGAGAAATGCTGTTATGAAGAATGCCAAGTGATTGTCACAAAGATAAACGCCAAGTAATTGTCACAGTGAAGAATGCTAAATGATTGTCACAAAGATAACACCAAGTGATTGTCACAGTGAAGAATCTCATGTGATTGTCACTAAGATGAACACAATGCGATTGTTGCAAAGATAAACACCAAGTGATTGTCACAGTGAAGAACGCCAAGTGATTGTCACAAAGATAAACGCCAAGTGATTGTCACAGAGATAAACGCCAAGAGGTTGTCACAGTGAAGAATGCCAAGTGATTGTCACAAAGATAAACGCCAAGTGATTGTCACAGAGATAAACGCCAAGTGATTGTCACAGTGAAAAATGCCAAGTGATTGTCACAAAGATAAACGCCAAGTGATTGTCACAGAGATAAACGCCAAGGGATTGTCACAGTGAAGAATGCCAAGTGATTGTCACAAAGATAAACGCCAAGTGATTGTTACAAAGATAAACGCCAAGTGATTGTCACAAAGATAAACGCCAAGTGATTGTCACAGAGATATAAACGCCAAGAGGTGTCACAGTGAAGAACGCCAAGTGATTGCCACAAAGATAAATGCCAAGTGATTGCCACAGCAAAGAATGCCAAGTGATTGTCACAAAGATGAACGCTAAGTGATTGTCACAAAGATACACATCAAGTGATTGTCACAGTGAAGAATGCCAAGTGTTTGTCACAAAGATAAACGCCAAGTGACTGTCGCAAAGATAAATGCCAAGTGATTGTCACAGCATGGAATGCCAAATGATTGTCACATTGAAGAATGACAGGTGATTTTCAAGAGAATGCCAAATGATTGCCACAATTTAAAGCAGCCATTAAAGCAAAGAACAATCTTCATGTGTTCGTTTTTAAGAGAGAACTAGTGACAGGCTGAAAAAAAAAAAAAGAACAAAGCTTGATATTCAGCTTATGATGTGTTGTCTTTGTCACAGTAGCAGCAGGAATAGTAACCCTTCTCTTCATCTGTTTCTCCCTGACAGTGACACACGTTTTCCTGACAGAAATCTTGCATCGTTTTTGACCGTAGAATAACAATTCCTTTTTCTTTTTTAAACGACTTCTATACAGTGCACGCATTGTTTTGTGTGTAGGTATGATAACTCTCTCATGACTTTTTAGTTATATATAACTGAAATATTTTCGAAAATTCTGGCTAGGAGTGACTTCATGATTATATTTTATGTTTGTACAGCTCCTGCTCTGTTGTTAATTCTCCACAGTGACCCACTCATGATTATTTTTGACTTTGTTGACAGGGACATAGAAATGTGTGGCCTCAAGAATGGGAATTTTGTAACTGACGTTCCAGAATTTTTCTAACAAATTTGTTCAACCCCCCCACGTTTTTATCTTTGTATGATGAAACGCACATTCAGTTTGACTCTGTGTGACTCCTTCATAATTTTTTTACCAGTGAACAGTGACTGCCACAATATTGCTTACATTATGATGACTACCACATATGCTTGGCTTGTGTACAATCATTTGCACAAGTGTTTTTACTGATTTACATTATTCTCACTTTTTTTTTTTTCTGTTCCATTCTGACATCCTTTGTTTAAGTTTTCTGTGATGATTTACACATTATTTTTGAGTTCTTTACAACTTGCATATTATTTTTTATTTGTGTACAGTGAACCCTGCGTTATGTTTATTTCTATGCAATGATGCTAACGTCATATTGTTTTTTACTTGTATTCAATGACATCCACTTTATTTTGGCATCTTTGCAATGAGGCATAAAGTATCTGATTGGACAGTTAAATATAACTGTAAGAAAAATGCTTTTGTTGTATTAACATCATGATGTAGCATACATTTTATTCAACACAGATGTTTAAAAAAAAAACACACCCTGACAGCTGGTTTATTTTGTTGAAAATAATGTTTTTTTTAATGAATTATGGGAACTACCTGTCCACTGTGAGGCTCTCCACCTCACAAATCCACCATGGTTTGGGCCTGTTATTTTCTTATTTACACTTGATTTACCTTGATTTACAGGAAAAAATTAAAAAAAAAACACATGGTTAAAAACGTTTTAAGTTTACCAACTTAACGCAGATAGTAATGTAGTACAAGTACACCTGAAAGTAACATAGATGATAAATATACCCTGGTTGTAAATAGAATTGGAAGTCTTCACATGAATGACCCTCATGCCACGTGTTTCTGAGAACAACCATGTGCGTGTTGACTGCACGTATTTTTTTTCTCACTTTTCTTTGAAATGTTGAACTTTCAGTAGAAAATAACGCCCTTGGCTTCTTGGACAATTTTCCTTTAGGGTGTCGGTGTCTCCTGTGATATGAATATGTGCATCTGATAATGTAGGTTCCAGTCGTGCGTGTGTTGCTTGGAATCTGGGTCTGCCAACAATGGTGATCGTATTTCTGAGACCAGATGTGAGCAGGACTACTTTGAAAGTCACTACATTGAGCAGATATATTACATACAAGCCGGAATAGCTCAGTTGGTAGAGCGCCTGACTCGCAATCTTGGGGTTGCGGGTTCGAACCTCCGCCGGGGCGTTTCGGTACAGGGGGATTTTTCCCTCGGAGTTAACATTGGTTCTGACTCCATTTCCCATACAGTCCTTCGAATGAGACTATAAACCGAGGTTCCGTGTGTGAACGCACGCATAACATCTTGCACACACGTAAAATCCCATCACCAACATTCGGAAGAGTAGGCCAGTTTGGCCGTTGGTATGGATGACACGTTACACATAGCATGCACCCTGAGTGAGAAATGGAAAGAATGAAGGAAGTAAGGAAAATGAGTGATCGATGTTGAACGATATTGACTGGATGACACGGGAAAACGACCGAATGAAGCGCCAGCTGGCAGCTCTTCAGTCGGCACTACCCAGGTAGGCAGCCCGTTGTGTAAATGAGTGTTACATGTTTATAGTTGATTATTGTAAAGCGCTGTGAGCTCTAGTGAGAAAGGGCGCTCTATAAATGTACGTTATTATTATTATTATTACAATACAATGTGTGTATATCTTTGACCAACTCGGAGAATTTCTCTGTCTCTCTCTGTCTCTCTCTCTGTGTCTCTGTCCATCAGTGGCGAATACACCACAAGATGGGGCTCTTGACGAGGACAACAGCAGGGATATACAGGTAGAATTACTCCTGTATCTCCTGTGTCAGTCATCAGTAACACCCCTGGAAGTAGGAAGCGGCGGTGGAAAAGCGCGAGCAACAGCGGCAGTCCTTGCAACCAGCAACAAGAGCAGCAGAGAAAAATGGTCGGTGTTTGAAGCCTGGCAATGAAACGTTGTCAGTTGTGTTTGATATAATCTGTATTCAGGTGCGCTGGGCACAAAACCCTAACGTGCCTTGCAGACTAGCATGTATTTCCTTAATTATGCAGTTCACTCCCTTGATTTTCGCTGACCAGTGATCAGAGTTTTTATGTTGAAATCATCGCATCTGGAAACTTTTTTTTTTTGTGTTATTGAATGAATTGTTTACTAAAACAAACCTAAACAAATATGTTTAAAAAGAAAAAAAAAATTATTTGAAAAAGTTTAGTTTTGTTGCATAGTTAGTTATTGCAAAAAAAAAAAAAAAAAAAAAGCTGTTTAAAAACCAAACAAGCTGGTATTATTTGTTTAAAATTACTAGAAATAGATACATTCTTGGCAGTCGGTATATGTGTGTGTGTGTGAGAGAGAAAAGAGAGTGAAAATGCTCCAGAAATGCCAGTAGAAATCCTTAAAATGATGGTCAGAAATGGGACAGTTCATTCGGGGGAGAATGTAATTGCAGGCCACTATCTTTCTGCAACAAAACTGCCCCCCAGCGAAATGGAGTTTTTCAGCTCGCATTCAGAAGAGCTCTTACATCGGCAGAAGTGGCGACTCCCCCCCTTGCATTGATTAATGTCGCCCAGTTTAGCACAGATGACTAGAAAGACATGAAAGCTTGAGACCGCTGCAGAACTAGTCCGCTTCCTTGGGAGAGCTCACTCACAGCCGGCTCCACAACTAAGCAATAATTGTCGTTAGTAGGGGGCTTAGTAGGTGGTGTCCTGTGTATGTTGGATCAGAACAGGCGCCACTGAACACCACTGAAGTGACTCGGCAGCAGTGCAGTGTCTATTCTGTTGGTTGCCTCGACTTGACACTGACTGCTCCCCATGGATTGCTGGTGCCGGGGTTGCAGCGGGCCAGGTTAGTTTGGGGATGGGGATGTCGATGGGGAGAGAGGGGGGGGGGGGGTGGGAGTGGAACGAGCGCTATGGGTGCAGTGTCTCTGGGGTGGCAGAGAAGCTTAGGCAGAAAATACATAAATAAACGCTAGTCTGCTTCCATGATGGGTGCTGCCGTGCTGCATACAAGTCCTGACTATACCGCAGTCCTAAGTATGGTAACGGCACGGGTGGAGGTTAAAATATGAAAACAAACAGGTTGAAGTACTGAATCGTCGGATGAGCATAAGAAGCACTGAGGTAATGTGCTTTGACCTGTTGGGTCTTCTGAAGGCAGTTTTTATTCTTGTTGTCCTGCCTGAAGAAGACCAACAGGTTAAGGGACTAACTTCAATGAGGGTCTAGTTTCATTGAGGGTCTAACTTCACTAAGGGGGGGGGGGGGTCCTAGCTTTATTGAGGGTCTAGTTTCATTCAGGGTCCAGCTTCGTTGAGGGTCTAGCTTCATTGAGGGTCTAGCTTCGTTGAGGGTCTAACTTCGTTGAGGGTCTAACTTCACTAGGGGGTCTAGCTTCACTAGGGGGTCTAGCTTCATTGAGGGACTAACTTCACGGGGGTGGTGGGGGGGGGGGGGGGGGGGGGGGGGGGGGGGGGTGTTTCGTCTAGTTTCATTGAGGGCCTAGCTTCGTTGAGGGCCTAGCTTCGTTGAGGGTCTAACTTCACTAGGGGTCTAGCTTCATTGAGGGTCTAGTTTCATTGAGGGTCTAGCTTCATTGAGGGTCTAACTTCGTTTGGGGTCTAGCTTCATTGAGGGTCTAGCTTCATTGAGGGACTGGCTTCATTGAGGGCTAGCTTCATTGAGGGACTAATGTCATTGAGGGTCTAACTTCATTGAGGGTCTAACTTCATTGAGGGTCTAACTTCAATGCTTGTTGTGTTCGTTTGTGTGGCTCAGGACTTCAACATGTGTTTTCCTGTTTACATTTCTGATAGTTTCAGGTTCACCTGTAGGTACAGGGGATGTCTTCTGTGTGTTCATGTTAGTTTAGTGCTCTTGACATGGACGAGTTTTGTTTCTCCTCAGGTGGATGAACTGCTGTGCGAAGGAATGGGAGTGGTGATGTCGGTGCTGAGTGGCGTGGTGGAGAAAGAGATGAAAGAGGTGTTTGGTGATATGTGGTGAGTCTTGTACCAGTTTTTAGCTGAGTCTTGAACTGAGGTTTTATATTGAAAATGCTACTGGGCTGTTGCTATATCATGTTAGGTCATCTGTTGTAATGTATTACCGTTCATTTTTTCTTCATTCTCTGTTCCATTACAGATAACCAGAAACTCAAAAAACTCCAATGGATTGATTAGACCCAGCATTATATGTAGCCGCAAAGTGAAACGACTGCAGGCGGAAATCTAAACAAATCTTAAATAAATGTCAGCGAACCGCCCGGAAGAAGGCGTTGAATGAGAACGAGGCTGTTGGAAGGGAAATAATGTGCGAGTCAAAGTCGTAATGATGATAATAATATTACTGATAGGAATACTAATAATGGTCAAAATTTTTTTTTTTTTTTTTAAAAAAAAAAAAAGAGACAAGATTACTACCAGTCTTGGTGTCAATAAGTATGGGTATGGGAGAAAGGAGAGTGGGTTAGAGGATTCTTAAACAGCAGGGTTGCCGTGGCAACAGTCCCGGAGGCTAAGGCGATGGTGGTGATGTCAATGCTACAGGTGGTAGTATCAATACTAGCAATATTATTACTGAATGGTACTACTAACAACGATAGTGAAGGTTAAGGTAATAAAAGCACGATACAGAAATATATTTAGAATATACATTTTTATAATAATCAAAATAAATAAATAAATGAACATAAAAAAAAAAAGAAATTGAATAATAATAATAATGATAATAACAAATGCATAAATAAAAAATTGAAAAAATAATGGTAATAGAATAATAAATGAACATAAAAATGAAGATAAATAAAAAAAAAATAACAATGTTAATATTTATGGTACTAAAGGTATTAATTCTGATAGTAAGGAGGGAAACAAACAAATAAACAAAAAACAACGACAACAACCAAGGGGAGGAGAAAGAGGGGAGGACAGGAAGAACAGAAAGGAAACAGAAGATATAAGTTATGGGAAGGATGGAATCCAATAGGTATATTAATAATTACAGTATTAGTTTTGTTAATAATTGTGATTGTAACTCTACAGTAATGGTAGTGATGCAGTAGGAGGCTAGAAAAGTGGTAAGCTGAAATGTTAGAAATATTTTAAAGAATAATGATTACATTAATGGACCAGCATTATATGGTTAACATGAAATTTGATATACCTATTTCAGTCCCTTCAGTATGGCACTTGATCCTCTATTGTGATATTATGCTCCATTGTGTTTTTGATATCATTTTCCTCAAACTTACCTGTCCAAATAAATGCCGTATTCCCACTTGGCATGGAACAGCGCTCTTGTATCAGGACTCCTCTAAAACACAGGTTAGACCAGCCGGAGTGGTCAGCCTTGGCGAGTTCACAACATTGTGCCGTGTTAGAACTACTCAGTTTCCTCCTTTTTCCTTGGTGGAAGTACACACTTTTTTTTGTTCTTTTTTCGGAATTTTCAGACTTCGTTTCTCTCTGTCATGGATTCCCACAAATGCCTGTTCACGTTCTCTTTCTCCTCAGAGAGCAAAAACATTTCTCATTCTTGGGTACCAACTAAAGAGGGAATTTCAGCTGATGATTTCTTAAAATTATGATTTATTGCTGCTTTGTCATTTGCGATGGTTTCTCCTAAGTTCGTTCAAAACCTGCTACTTCAGTGGCCTCTCGTGTCTGTTCTTCTCGTTGCAAATGGTGTTCCAACAGCAACAACAATCTGCGTGAGACCTGCTCTCCTGTACTGGTATTTCTCATACTTGTCTTTTGCTCATCCATACGTTTCGATTCAGGGATTTGTTAGGACAGGTAAGTGTGAGAACAAAGAATTTTGTTTTTTCTACTGAAAGTCTTTCTACAATATTCTTGCCTGTCCAAACACTAGGACACCTTCCAATGTCCACGCTGTGCTGAGAAAAGGTGTGAAAACTGAGCCAGTTCTGATATGGCGCAGTGTTGTGAATTCACCAAGGGTGATCACTTTGACTGACGTACCTTAGGATTGAGGTGAAATTAGCTCCCTGTTCTCCCAGTTTTGGGGGGAACCCGATATTATGGTGGTGTTCTGTACCAAACAGAGCTAAGGCATTTGTTTTGAGAGGTATACCATAAACTACTTTTAGCGATACCGTTCAGATGTGTGCTCAACCATTGGTTATCACCACTACTGTAGTTTCCATCATTTAAGTTGATGTCAAGGTTCACAGTCAGTGACCTTTGTGGTTAGATTTTATGTAATAGATTTGCAGTGAAAGAAAACACACTCCATGTTAACTAGTTTTTGTTTTTTGTTGGTTTTTTTTTTGCTGTCCCAACTTCTGCGCCACCTCAGAGACAGTGCACCCACACCGCTCATTCCGACACCCTGTCCACAGCCACAGCCCGGCTGGTCCCCCACCAGCCCCGGCAATCCACAGGGAGCAGTCAATGTCAAGTCATCAAGAGGCAACCCACCGGAGGAGACGCTGCACTGCTGCCGAGTCACTTCGGTGGTGTTCAGTGGCGCCTGTTCTGATCTAACTAAGCAGGACGCCACCTACTAAGCCCCCTACTGATGACAATAATTGCTTAGTCGCAGAGCCGGCGTGAGTGAGCTCTCCCTCCGGAGGGCGCTACCACGTCCGTCCAGCGACAGTTCCCATGGACTCGCCAATACCGGTGACCCCGACGGAACCAAACCAAGCCACAGACGTGGAGAAGACATCGAAACTGGAGGTCACCATGAGAGCAGGGCATGAAGGGCCACAGAACTTGAGACATTTTTTTTTTAATGCTGATCGATGAGAATGAGGATGATGAAGATGATGCTACGGATTTCCATTTCGGTCTGAGACTGCATGACAGGGCTGTAATCTACGCTTCCTTTCATAATATATCCCGGCGTCAACCAGGCCCGAGAGATACAGGCACCTGCAGTGTTGGTCAGGAAACTTGAGCAACACTCTCAGAAACGCATCCATTAAGTGGATGAAACTCAACTGTGTGGTCCCAGTCTTCCCAACTAAGTCAGCAGCAAACTCAACTCTGGGTAGGAGCCGGTCGGGGCAGAAAAACCCACATGACTCTGATGGGATTCGAACCCACGACCTCCCAGCCGGGAGTCCGCGATGCTAACCACTTTGCCACGGCGGCTGGTACTCCATGTTAACTGTTGTTTTGGTTTCCTGAACATTTTGAGAATGAACACAGCTGTCACATATTTGCTTCAACGTTTTAGCATTTGGTCTTTGTTTCTAAGCATTAAAACCCCAGAAAGAGAGAAAAAACATTTTGGCTTTCAGAATGAACACAGCTGTCACATATTTGCTTCAGCATTTTAGCATTTGGTCTTTGTTTCTAAGCATTAGAACCCCAGAAAAGAGAGAAATATCATTTTGGCTTTCAGAATGAACACAGCTGTCACATATTTGCTTCAACGTTTTAGCATTTGGTCTTTGTTTCTAAGCATTAAAACCCCAGAAAAGAGAGGAATATCATTTTGGCTTTCAGAATGAACACAACTGTCACATATTTGCTTCAACGTTTTATCATTTGGTCTTTGTTTCTAAGCATTAGAACCCCAGAAAGGAGAGGAATATCGTTTTGCTTTCAGAATGAACACAGCTGTCACATATTTGCTTCAACGTTTTATCATTTGGTCTTTGTTTCTAAGCATTAGAACCCCAGAAAGGAGAGGAATATCGTTTTGGCTTTCAGAATGAACACAGCTGTCACATATTTGCTTCAACGTTTTATCATTTGGTCTTTGTTTCTAAGCATTAGAACCCCAGAAAGGAGAGGAATATCGTTTTGGCTGCAGTCTTTGATGCACTGAAAGGGTAAAATTCCCCAATGTTCCTGGCTTTGTCGAAAATGAAAGAGAAACATTTCCAGTGATGGTCTAAGCCAGTCCTGTGTTTTCTCAGGTTTTGTTCTATAGTGTAAGGATTTAACAGAGGTGATGAATGTGTGAATTTCAGACAAATTTCTGTGTGTTTTGCAGGTTGGAGATGTTGATCAGGAAGCCCCCTTGGTCAGCCCATGACCTCGTCGTGATCTTGCAGAAGTGAGTGTTCAGGACAGCCAGATACAAAGAGACATGGTCAGACTGTTGTTCAGAGGACAGACGTTTAGCTCATGAACCATGGTCGTCTAGTTTGGCGATCTTGATGACCTGTTACAAACTGCATAGTCTTTCAGTTCATGACTCAAGATTGTTGGGTTAACTGCAATTGATGATCCCAGGTTTGAGGAAAAAGATGACCCAGCATGCTCTTTGGTTTACTCTGCTTACTGTGCAAAGAGAATTTCTTATACAGTAAAACGCTCTCTTGAGATGGGCATGAACTTGTGGTTGTCCTAGTTGTCTTTGAGCAAGCATGAAAGTTGAACCTAAATACCTTGTCTGATTCGAACGGTGTTTCTGACATCAGTGCAATTTCTGATCATCATTCAACACCATCAAACTGTGCATTTGATATCAGTGTGATATCTGATCATCATACAACACCAGCAATCAGTGAACTAGATTTCGTAGTAATTTCTGATCATGATTTTACACAAACAGTGCCTTCAATAGCCCACTATCAATGTAATTTTCTGATCATGATTTTACACAGACAGTGCCTTCAATGCCCACTATCAATGTAATTTCTGATCATAACTTTACACAAACAGTGCCTTTCAGTAATCCACTGTCAATGTAATTTCTTATCATTGGGGACACTCAGCAGACAGATGATATGTGGACTATATTTGGAGCATTTCTGGCCATGATTTGAACCTGTCTAGCATATCTGATAAGATCATTATTCTGTGACCCTCCTGACCTTAATGTTGGTGTTCTCTGCCACAGGCACTGGCTTGCAGTCTTCTCGATGAAGCTGGACAGATCATTGAAAGTCACCATTGACTTTCTTGTGAAGGAGTTAAGTCCTCATCATGGTAAGACACACTGTGGTTGGAGTATTTGCTGAATTCTCAAACTTCGAAATCATTTGTGTATGTATTGGTTAAGACATTTGCAGACATGTTGAAATTGTTTGTGTATGTATTTATCAAGACATTTGCAGACATGCTGAAATTGTTTGTGTATGTATTGGTTAAGACATTTGCAGACATGTTGAAATGATTTATGTATGTATTGTTTAAGACATTTGCAGACATGTTGAAATGATTTATGTATGTATTGGTTAAGACATTTGCAGACATGTTGAAATGATTTATGTATGTATTGGTTAAGACATTTGCAGACATGTTGAAATGATTTATGTATGTATTGGTTAAGACATTTGCAGACATGTTGAAATTATTTATGTATGTATTGGTTAAGACATTTGCAGACATGTTGAAATTATTTGTGTATGTATTGGTTAAGACATTTGCAGATGTGTACTCCAGGCACTTAGATAACCTTCCAGCTACTGCTCTGCCTGTAGAAAAGAAGTTTTCAAAGATTTATTTTTGAGCTCTTGTTGAGTGTAACAGTGATGGAGAACTTTCCATTTAATAAGACCATGGACAGATTCAGTGGCTGATGAATAACGCTAGCACAGACGGAAGGTAGCATAGACTCTAGTTACAGACATGTTTGCAATTGCATGAAACTCAGTGACATTGAGTTGATCAAGAACTAGGAAGTTGGCATCAGTATAAGAGATGGATTCAGAGTTTTAGACAGCACAAATATAAGAGAAAGACTGGTCAATTATAAACATCAGTAACACCTACACAGACATATACACAGCAAACTGTATCTTGTACTCACTTTGTTGACAAAATTTGGCGTGTTTTGGGAATCACAGGTTTGTTTGTTTTTGTTTTTTTTTATTTTATAAACAGTATCCCAGTTTCATAAATTTCTAAAGAGCATATTTGGGTAGTTACATTTGTAAAAGTACAGTAGATAAAAGGGTAAAACAACTGGTGTACAAAGACCTTGTCTGTGTGCTTGTTCTTTTGCATGTTTTACAATAATGTGCTCACACATGAGCAAGTTGATATTTTCCAACAAACAGTCGCACCTTTTTTACATTCTTGTGTCACTTTCAGCACATGATAAGTAGATGTGAAATGTAACAGAATTATTCTTGTGCTGTATTTCAGAGCTGCTGTATGCAGTCCAAAGCCATTTACTTGTACTTTAGACTGCATACAGTAACTCAGACATTCTTGCTTTGGGGGTACGCCTGTTCTTCGCAGTGCTGCTTTTGTATTTTGACTGTGGTTTGATTCTGTCTGACCTGTAAATTTCAGAATCTACCCCAGAGATTTCTCCTAGGAATACTTGGCTTTGTGAAACACACAACTCTTATATGTCGTTCTTGAAACTTTAGACTTGTTCAGCCCCAACCGACAGGGCCAGCAAACACAAGATCAAGCACTTGCCTTTCAGTGGTGTTCACACCTGTCCATTTTTCAGAAATAAAGGCGAGAATGAGTAGTCTTACCAGAGACAGTGAACAGATGGTTGATTGGGCTTTTCCTCTGTTCCACATTTCCTTAATGTTTGACACTTTTTTTCCCCTTCTTTTTGGGGTTAGTTGTTGTTCATTCTTTATTTTTTTTTTCACCTCAAAGGAAAGGTTTCTGTGTGTTACAGGTGGCAAGCTGGAGTTGCAAAGCGCACAGGTGTGCCTCCATAACTGTCTGTGGTTGGTTGTAGGAGTGAATCAGTTCAGGTTAGTCACAACCTTTGCCTACAATAAAACATCTTTTTATGTCAAGCACACAGCACTGTAAAAGTCGCAAGCCTTAGATGCAAGTGTATGTATGGGTCGGAAAAAAATCCGTATGAAATGTTCTCAGGTTTAGTAGACCTGTGTCCAAGCTCTTAGGGGGGGGAAACTGCCGTTCATCTTGGGGTTTTTAGCTCTCTCTCTCTCTGTCTCTCTGTCTCTCTCGCTTTTAAAGATTGGTTGATGAAAATCATGCACATGTTACGCATGGCTGAAATTGACAGATGTTTTCATTCAACAGAGTTGACTGTTGTAGCAGCTTGTGCACTCAGTAGGTGTCACTCTAAGATTAGATTATTAAGAATGAAAGTACTGAACGTTCAAGTGATAAACTGGTTGCTAAGGTCTAGTCTTTGCTTCTTATTGAGTTACGTGTTTAAAATGGATAGTCATTGTAATCACACATTGTCATTTGCCCCTCTGTGTGCTGTAGTGTGTGTGTGTGTGTGTGTGTGTGTGTGTGTGTGTGAGCGTGTGCATGCATATGTGTTTATCCGTGGTAAATTTTACATTTGGTTAAGATGTCTGAAATAATATTTCATGCAAATATAGCAATAAATGTTACATACATGCTATCAACATCGCCATCAACACTTGTACACATCAACATAAAGATATGTATGCGCACACCCATTTATGCACTCATGCATGCAAAACGCACATACATGCACTCACAAACGCGCGCGCGCGCACACACACACACACACACACACACACACACACACACACACACACACACACACACAGCACTCGCAACCACTGGCTGATACACATGGAAATCTATGATCATGGTGGACAGTTTGGAGGTATTGATTTGTTCAAACAAATAACTTTTTTCAGTGGGATTTTAAGAAAAAGTAGTGTATCAGAGTGTCATAGAATTACAGACAGTTTGTTTCACTCTGAGAGAGTCTGAAGAGAAGAAAAGGATCTTCAGTGGTTTGTACTTGAGCTTCATAATTTTATGACAAGCATCAAACAAAATTATATAGCCCTGAACTGAAATGAAAAATCCTTAGTGGATGAGACAAAATATATGTTGAACAAAGTATACATCATGTTTTTTTTTTGTTTTACTTCAAAATGGGGTGCTGGTAAGTAGTTGAAAAGCTTATACTAAAACACTTGCTGACAAAAGGCAGATTGCTGCTGTGGCCAATCTTGATCAGTTCGACTCACAGAGTATAAATTTGACTCAGGGGAGACTGAGAGCAAGCTGTGGACAGTCATCCTGTCCACTGGCCCTGTTCTACTACTCCGTTCATTACACAAGTTGTCATAAGTCTTGATTGGGACAGCCAGTCCCTAACGTGACGAAGATGTTGAGAAGGTAGACCCACTGCTGCCCCGCTGATGGTTCAGTGATGGATCCAGGCCTCTCCATGCCAGTCAAGATGCACTCTTGTCTGTCCAGGCAGTGGGTACACAGCCCATAAAGGGAGGGTCCTTGTATTCAGCTAGGCTATAAAGACATCAAAACTCAAAACAGCAGTAAGGATAGTTACGACATCACACATGATAGTCGAAAAGGCAGATTATCTCTCTTGGTTTTCCTGTTCATGTTGTATAACTGAGCACTTACTTTGGAGAAATGAATTATGTAAATGCCAATATAAGCAAAAATTTGCCTTTCATAAATGCTATACAAACAAAAATTTGTGCATGTGGAAAATCCTGGAGAGATCATATCAGATGAATGTATGGTTTTTTTACCTGTTGTGTTGAGATTCAAATCTAATCACACTTGTTGTTTAAAAAAATCATTGTCGTACTGTTTACCAACTGTCTATCTCAAAGGAGATTTTTCTCAGCTGCATCTTGTCCTTTTTCAATCAGTCCATGTGCAGAGGGTGTACAGCAACTGCGAAACCTGGTGGAGAAGGTGAAAGCATTGGCGCTGGATGCCGGAAAGGAGGAGACTGGCACATCACCCCCAGCCTCACAGCCATGTTCTTTTCAAGTAAAGTAGAATACCTAATATTTGATATTTTGCCAATCACGTCCATAACTTCGAAACTTTAAGTAAACTGCTCTAATGGAAGTTGGCGTCATGTGATGAATTTAATATTTGGTAGTTCATAGATTTTAAGCGTGGATCATTTTATGTGTATCAGAATTTATTTTAATACAGGTTTTGTGGGTATTTTTTCTGAAGACAAACAAAAAAAGAAATTACCAAGATAATGATGCAACTGTTTCTTTAAAATAGACATGAAAAGAACAGAAACAAGTAGACAAAAAAATTGTCATATTAACCCCTTAAGTGCGTCACACATAACTCTTACAGTCCTGTTTTGGTATTTTTAGCATTGGTATGATTTGGTGTGTAACCCTTACAGGGCAGTTTAGTTTCAAGATTTCTGAACAATTGTCAAAAACACGTCAAAACAGTCATATAACTGATTCTGTTTTCTTCATGAATGCAAGACCATTGAGATTCAAAAGCAATGCAGTTACGCCCCGCCCCTCGGGTCAGCTGGGGTCAACAGACCATAGCATTAAACGGCTGTCAGTCGGCTCTGTCAGGCCGAAGTTTTGTGGCAAATGCAGTCATAAGATAGTCACGTGACGCCAACCCTACTTCCGCCTACGGAAGATGCCGATGTTCGTTTACTTGCATTTCTACTTCGGCCTGTCGCCCAAGCAAGATAAGTCTTGTGCTCTGTCTCGCCCTATACTTTGCCTTTGTGTAAAGATTGCTGTGTTCGTGTTCTGAACTCATTTATCTGTGGCCTAAAGGGATTTCA
Organism: Conus betulinus; assembly: GCA_016801955.1. Classification (NCBI taxonomy): domain Eukaryota; kingdom Metazoa; phylum Mollusca; class Gastropoda; order Neogastropoda; family Conidae; genus Conus; species Conus betulinus. The sequence goes on along the minus strand of JADBJO010009454.1, from coordinate 17,765 downwards.
TTTGTGGCGGCCAATGCAGCCATATCAGTTTACCCCCAGGACCATTTAGGGCGCTCGGCCCTCTTCCTATTCCTTTGAATTCTGCTATGGTGTGACATGGTATAGTGTACGACGCCAAAATGGGGAGAGTTTGTATTATACTCCCTGTTTGGCTAAGTATACTTACCATGTCAGACTCTAATGCCCGCCCTACCTTCCCCTCTAGCGCCAAGGTTCCCTGGGGGTTGCTTTGCGCGCATGCCTCATTGAATGACGTGCAGTAAACGAACATCGGCATCTTCCGTAGGCGGAAGTAGGGTGGGCGTCACGTGACTATCTTATGACTGCATTCGCCACAAAACTTCGGCCTGACAGAGCTGACTGACAGCAGTTTAATGCTATGGTCTGACATGGTAAGTATACTTAGCCAAACAGGGAGTATAATACAGACTCCCCATGTCAGTTGTCTGACATGGTCAGGGCACATTTGTGATGATGTGGCGTGAGGCGAGGGGTTTATTGGTGGACATCCACATGGACACCCACATGGAGGCTGTGGCACAAGCTTTTCCCTGTATTCGTGGACTTGTTAAATGCAAAATAGCAGAAATAATATGGCTTTTATTTGAGTTGCTGTCTAGAAAATTAGTCATTGGGTTTGTGTTCATTTATTGTGAACTGTTCTAACACTCAAGGAATCAAACAGGAATTGAGCTTTTGCTCTGGTGTATGGGAATACTGACAGGCAACAACTCCCCTGCTGTAATGAAGTTAGCAATGAGTACATTGAATTTTCTGTAATTTATCATGTTACAGGATTATGTTACACAGGGGATTTTATTACTGCCACCAGAATGGATATAAGGGCACACAAAGTAGGGCTGTTTCTGTCATTTTGTGTCCTCTGTCGTAGCATTGCTGTTGCTGACATTTGTCATGCAGCAGGCTGGAAACTGCAGACAACCTTTGGCAGGTTTTACCTCCATGACAAATTTTGAATACATGACAAATTTTGAATAAATATTAGCGAACCACAAAAAAAAACACGGACAAACGAATCACAAGACAAAACGGGACACATTTCGACCTCTTAGGTCTTTCTTCAGGCAGGATACGAAACAATTAGGACAACAAAAATGAACGAGCAATCACTTATCTTCATTCACTTCAGCGAAAGATAAGCGTTGACCCAGAATTAGAAAAAGGAGAAGACCTCTCCAAAGACATGTCAGGAAAGTGAGCATTGATAGTGTCACTTCAATGACTCTTTCAAACACAGAGTGTTACTTCAGTGACCTTTTCTAACACAAATCACATAAAATGTCAAAGATAACTTGGACAAAGTGCAAAGTAACATTGTTTAAAAAAATGCACAGGGAAGACGGTGACAAGACCAGACTGAAGATATGGAGGCCGTTGAACAGTTCTTAGATGGTACTTCGATAGTCATTGCCGAGGTGGCAGCACCTCCCCCCCCGCCTCCTTCCACTGATTTGGCATTGACCCGTTCTGTTTGAACTGTCCTGTCAACGCAGCATTCTCACCGTCTTCCTTGCGCGTTTTTTTAAAATGTTACTGTGCACTTGTCCAAGTTACCTTTGGTGTTTTACGTGATTTGTGTTAGAAATGGTCATTGAAGTAACACTGTGTGTTTGAAAGGGTCATTGAAGTGACGCCATCAATGCTCACTTTCCTGATATGTCTTTGGAGGGGACTACTTCTTTTTCTAATTCTGGTTGGAGAAATTCTTAATCTTTAGCATGTGCCTGTTTCTTATCTCCTCATGCCATTGTTTTGAGGGAGAGCGGGGGACCAAGTCTTTTCGCCTCCAGACAAAGCTCTGAGACCATCATGTAGGGTCCTTAAATGGACACTGATGCCAAGTTTGAGGTTTTGGGAACTGTACACAGATAATTATTGTTTTGTGGGGTTCAGTGTCTCCCTCATCAGGTGGGCAGGTTTTCCCACCTTCCTTTTTGATGTTTTGGTATTTGTTTGGACAGATGAGTGTGAGAAAAGGAAATTTTACAGCTGAAACTAGTTTTATGAAACATTTACCCGGCCAACACTAGGATGCTCTCCCACCTTCCCACTTGTTCGGGAAAAGGTGGGGAAACTGAGCCAGTTCAAAGTATTTTTCAGTGACATGAGCTCACAAAGGGGTGACAACTCTTGCTGGCAAATTGGAAATGAAGGTGAGGTTAGTTCCCTGCTCTCCCAGTTTTGTTTTTGAGGGGATCCTGTTGATACGGCGATGTGCCATGCCAAGTGGGGATAAGGTATTTGTTTGCACAGGTATTTGGTAAAACTACTGTTTCTAGTAAAACTCAAAATTATTTGAAGATAGTGTTTTTCATGAATGGGAGTAATTTTTGTATTTGCATTTCTTCCTGCATAAGTCATAATCATCGCACCCTTAAGAGTTGCTCTGATCATTTGATTTGCTGATTTTTTTTATTTGTCTGTTCTCTCTATTGTACAGTCTTCCACTGGAAAGCGAGGGAGCACCCCAACTTCTTTTGCAGCACTCTGTAATAATGAAGCAGTAAACAGACCGGTGCCTACCACAACATCTCCTCCTCAACACAACACGAGCAGCCTCCGCCCCGACAGTGACCTCATCCTCATCCACGTCAGTAAATCCAAATAGAAAGTCAACAGCGATGGAGAAGAACCAAAATGTGAAGAAACCGAGGTCTGTGTCTGGCCCAGCGTCCCAGACCTCGCAGAAAAAGTCGTCGCAAGGTGCTAGGGGGACGTCACCGCTGTTAAGACAGATGAAACCTCAGGTGGGTGTAAAACTGGTTAAATCTCAGGTGGGTGTTGCTAATGGGTGGCTGTATGTGTGTTGTTCTGTGTCCATTTTGTTGCTGTGGCAAAGGTGATGGAGCCCTAATTGCTTGATTGTGTGCTGTTTGTGTGGTGAAAAACTAAAATGAAAGTAGAAGGGGATGGATAACGAATATTCAGTAATGTTTTATATTTGTGAGTGTTTAGGGGTAGTGTGTGATGTCTGTCACTTTGGGTACCCCAGATTAAGATGAAGAAGGAGAAGACGTTTACATTTCTGGCTGCTTTTATGTGAAAAATTGTGCGTCACAGACATCCTTTAAGTAGAAGAAAAACATTAGTAAAATGGACTCACATCAAAATAGATATTATAGTACTAGACTTTTAAACAATTGGTGTGACTTTGACTGACTTAACAACAAGTGGTGTGACTTTGGCTGACTTGACAACAAGTGGTGTGACTTTGACTGACTTAACAACAAGTGGTGTGACTTTGGCTGACTTAACAACAAGTGGTGTGACCTTTGCTGACTTGACAACAAGTGGTGTGACTTTGACTGACTTAACAACAAGTGGTGTGACTTTGGCTGACTTGACAACAAGTGGTGTGACTTTGACTGACTTAACAACAAGTGTGTGACTTTGGCTGACTTAATATTACAGACATTTCATGGGTATAGTTTGTCTCTTCCATAATCATCTGAAAATCCTTTTGTGCTAACTTCATGATGAAGTGGTCAGCATTGGAGCTGGGTGGGGTGGGGGTGGGGTTGTGGTTCGAGTCCCATTAGAAGCACGATTGTTCATGTGAATTTGGAACCTCAGTTGGCTATCGCCCATAATTACTCCAGTGTGCTGTGGGCTCAAGGGGAAGACTGGAACCATACGTTTCATTTTGCTGACTTCATGAGGGTGTCTCGGAAGAGCTGCCAACTTCCCTGACCAGCGCTGCAGCCGTCTGTATCCCTTGACCTTGGCTGATGCTGGAATATATGATGAAAAGAAGCACAGGGCGCAGCTCAGTCTTGTGGTCTCTGACTGAAAACTTCCCTGACCAGCGCTGCAGCCATCTGTATCCCTTGACCTTGGCTGATGCTGGAATATTTGATGAAAAGAAGCACAGGGCGCAGCTCAGTCTTTTGGTCTCCGACTGAAAAAGCAGCTCTGCAGCATCATCTTCATCCTCACCTGTCATCATCAGAGAGGGAAGTGTACAGTGTGGTGACCCTCGGTGCCCTGCTTTCATGACGACCTCACTTGTGATTGCTTCTCCTCGACCGTGCCCATGATGAGTTCTTGTCTTGTGTCGATGACTTCATGGTGTGTCGTTGCATGGGCTTGGTCATGCTTTCTTTCTAGGGTAGGGTGTTGGAGGAAGAGAGGAAAGGGCGGTTGGGGGGTGGGGCTTGATTATGATGGCTTTGCAACTAAGCTGTTGTCAGTAGAGGGCTGAGAAGTTGGGAGTTCCGCATGTGATGGATGAGAAGAGACGCCACCTGACAAAACGAACATCGCTGAAGGAGCTCGGCTGCTGTGCAGCGCCTCCTTTGGAGAATTGCTTCATAGTAGTGATCTGATGCTGACTGCGCACTGGAACTGCTGGCGTTGAGGCTGTGACAGGACAGTGTAGCATGTGCTGGAATGAGCGGCATAGTGTGAAACCGCAGAGCGGGTTTGGAAGCTAACAAAGATAAAAGTTTGAAACCGCAGAGCGCGGGTTTGGAAGCTAACAAAGATAAAAGTTTGAAACCGCAGAGTGGGTTTGGAAGCTAACAAAAAAAAAGTTTGAAACCGCAGAGCAGGTTTGGAAGCTAACAAAGATAAAAGTTTGAAACCGCAGAGTGGGTTTGGAAGCTAACGATGGCAAAAAAAGAACATGGTGTTGTGTGTGTGTCGCATCAGGTTCCTGAAAGCAACACGGCGGAGGAAAATGCTGCCATCGAGCAAGTGTTCCAAGGTATCTGGAGTGTCATCTTTAATTGCTGGTGAGTACTGCTGGCTTTTTTTTTTTTTTTTAATCTGCACTGTCATTGACATAATTATTAGAGTAGAGTCAGTATCGGTCTTCCTCAGGCCAGTGATTGTAGCTGTCCCATAGGAGTGCAAAAGAGGAACCAAGGAGTATGCAGGCAATGCCAGAATGACAACGCATAAGACACTTAGGTTGGTAGCATGATGCCCAGTATTTGTGTTTGGTGTTTGGAAAAACAAACTGGCAAGTTTGGCAATGCCAGCTCTGGTGCTGCTTTAGTTGAGGTGATCAGGTGTTCTGTCATATTTGTTGGTTTTTTTTTTTTTTTTAGTTTATTTTCTTTGTCATCGTCATTATAATATCAGTTTTTAATTGGCGAAAGCAAGCCATGGACACCTGGGTGTATTAAAATGCCTTTTTTTTTATATTTGTTTTTTTCCTGAGAGGTTGCATTTTCTTTTTTCACTATCAAATAGCACAAGCCATTCATTCTGTCAGCATGCTAATTTGCACACCTCTGCTATTAAAATGCCGTTTTTTTTTTTTTTTTAGCAATATGTAGATGGGAATCTATTGTTGAACAGTGTTTTAACAGAAGGCATTCTGTCAACATCAACATGTTAACATGCCATTTTGCGTCAGCGTGTCAACATGTTGTACAGAGTACAGGAGGCCTTTAATACGTAAGTCGTGATCTCTCCGCTCTGCCCTCCTCTGTCCTCTCCCTTCTCCTCTCTGGTCTCCTCTCTCCTCTCTCATCGTCATCTCGGCTCAAGTCTCCATCTTCTCTCCCGGGTCCTCTCTCCTCATTCTTTGTCCTCTCTCTCGTCCTCTCCTCCCCCTCCTCTGTCTCTCCTCTCTCATCTCTCTCTCCCTCTCTCTTCTCTCCATTCCTCTCCTCTCTCTCTCTCCTGTCTCTCTCTCTCTCTCTCTCCGTCTCCTCTCTGTCTCTCTCCCCCCCTCTGCATCTCTCTGTCTCTCTCTCATCCTCGCGTGTCTCTTCGCCTCTCCTCGCCCTCCCCTTCTCTCCTGCGCTCGTCTCTTTTCTCTGTCCTCTCTCCCTGTCTCTGTCCTCTCCCTCTCTCACATTCCTCTCTCTCTCCTCTCGTCCTCCTCACCTTCTCTTCACTGCTCTCTGTCTCTCTCAACGCTCTCATCATCTTCTCTTTCTTCGTGTCTCTCTCTTTCTCGCTGTCTCTCTCTCGTCTCCGCTCTCCTCTCCGTCGTCTCTGTCTCTATCCCTCTCACTCCCTCTTCTCTCTCTCTCTCTCGTCCCCCTCTCTCTCTTCTCTCTGTCTCTCTGGGTCCTCTGGCACCTGTCCTCTCTCTCCTGTTCCCCCTCTCCTCGTGGCTCCTCGCTCCTGTCTCTTCTCTCTGTCTCCTCTCTTCTGCTCTCTCCGTCTCTCCGTCTGCTGGCTCTCTGTCTCTCTCTCTCTGTTCTCTCTCTCTCTCCTCCTCTCTCTCCTGGCCCCTTGCCTCCCTCTCCTGTCTCTCGCCTCGCTCTCGAACTCCTCCTCCCTCTCTCTGTCCTCTCCCTCCTCTCCGTCTCTCTTCTCTCTCTCTCTCCTCCACCTTCTCTCCCTCTCCTCCTCCCTCACCTCCTGGTCTCTCTCTCCTCTCTTCTCTCTTCCCCCCTCTCCCTCTCGCATCTCTCCCTCTCCTCTCCCTCTCCTCTCCTCCTCACTCTCCGTCCTCTCTCGTCTCTCTCTCCTCCATCCACTTCTCTTCCTTCCTTGGCTCTCCTCGTCTCGTCTCCTCTCCTCCTTCTCCTCTCCTCAGTCTCTCTGATCCTCTCTCCTCTCCTCTCTGTCTCTCATCCCGTCCCCGCTCCCTCTCGTTCTCTCTCCTCCTCTCCGCTCTCTGTCTCGCTCTCTTCTCCCCTGTCTCTCCTGTCCTCTCTCCTCGTCCTCGTCCTCTCTCCTCTCTCCTCTCATCCCCCTCTCTCTCTCCTCGTGCTCTCTCTCTTCTCCTCACCTCTCTCTCTTGTCTCTCGGCTCTCCTCTCCTCTCCTCCTCTCTCACTCTCTCCTCTTCTCTCTTCTCCTCTTACTCCCTCTCCTCTCTCTCTCTCTGTGGTCCTCTCTCCTCTCTCGCGTCTCTCGCTTCTCTCTCTCCCGTTCCTCTCTCTTCCTCTCTCCCGTCTCGTTCTCTCTCTCTTTGCTTCTCTCTGTCTCTCCTACTCTCCTCCTCTCTCTCTCTCCTCTCTCTCTGTCTGCTCTGTCTCTCGGTCTCTCCTCCCTCTCTCCACGTCATCCTCCTCCCACTGGTCTCTCTCCTCCCTCTCCCTCCTCTCCCTCTCTCCTCCTCTCTCCTCTCTCCTCCTCTCCCTCTTTCCTCCTCCCCTCTTCTCTCGTTCTCTCTCTCTCTCGTCATCTCTCTCGCTACTCGATCCATCACATCCGTCTCCTCTCTCATCCTACTCCTGTCTCTCCCGTCTTCTTCTCTCTCTCTTCCTCCTTCTCTCTCTCTCTCCCCGTCTCTCGTCTCTCTCATATTCTCTCGGCGTCTTTCTCTTCCTCTCTCTTCTCCCTCTCTCGTCCCGTCATCCTCTCTCTCTTCTGTCTCTCCTCCCTCTGTTCTTCTCTCTCTCTTCCTCTCTCTGTCTCTCTCTCCTCCTCTTCTCTCTCTCTCTCTCTCTCCTCTCTCCCTCTCTCTCTGCTCTGTCTCTTCTCTCCACCTCTCCTCTCTCGACTCTCTCTCTCTCACACACACACACACGACAACACTATTTGTGGCGCTATTCGTCTTTTTCTTTTTTTTAAAAAGTCTTTACAGGGTGTTTTACATAATATACGCTCTGTGCAGACATCTGTTCTTTAAAATGAGAGGGCGTTGTAATGCTACATTCGTATGCAAGCGTCTGAAAGTGACAGTGCTGTTTAATGAGCGTCGTTATTCAGCGTCGTTGAAGAGAGAGAACACATCTATGACTACTTTATGTAACTGAGGGATGCCGTTGATGGGTGTAACCTGTGCGGGTTCCTTTTGAGGGAGGGTGTGTTACACATATAAACAAACAAACATTGTTCTGTTTCTATGTGCGCCGTTAACACTGCAGCCACAGCACTGAAATTCCCCCCAGGACACCTGGTTTTGACCATTTTTAATTTGGTTTTCCTTAAAGTGTAAACCGACAGCGACTTTATATTTGTACGGGTGAAATAGAGCTATCTCTGAATCTTCTTGATGATAAATGTTTAAAAAAGTCAAAATAATTATTTTGTTGTTGTTTGATTTTTTGTTGAAAATGACATACTTCAAACAAAAGATGATTCGTGCTTGTTGAAGATGCCAGCGGGTTGGGTGCTTTCTCTTCAAATTAACAATGAAATTGACTGTTAGTAACTTGGTAACTGGTTATGATGTGATGTTTTGGAAGGGCTGTATCTGTACGCTGACACCCACTGGTTAAAATTTCTCCGGGAAATTTGGTCATATCTATTTTTAGAAGACCGTCACTATCATTTTCACGATGTGTCCAGAGTGACAGATCGCTTGCCGCCGAGTATTTTCGCCCCACGTCGCCAAGTGGTGCTTCGGGCGTGCGATGCGATCATTCTCGCGGTGTGCCGCAAAAAAGTGAAATGCTACATCTCTGTACAGTGCCTGTTAACAGAAGGGTGATTTGAATGATGTGTCTGCACAGTACCTGTTCAGTGAGTGGTGCTGCTCATTTAATGATACACTTCTACGGGGTGTCTGTTAAATGAGGGTATTGTTAACTCAATCAAGTCACAGCCAAAATGGACCAGTTTGTCCCTCAGATCACAGGATTTGGGGCAATTTTCAAAAGTCATAGAAAATCAACCATTTCACCTAGGAGCATGAAACATACACCATTGGATGAAAGAAAAAAAAAGTATATTTATCAAAACTGCTACCCTCAGTGAGGAATCCACAGTTCACACGATGTAAGTAATCAAAAATGGTACACATTTTGCACAAAAATAGTAACTTTTTGTGCACACCGTAAATCCACTTCATATCTCTGTCAAGGGTGTGAAACTTCTCACAAAAGGCATTAAACGCTTACAGGCAAAGGGACGTTGTTCGTAGTAGACAAATAGGTAATAGACCCATTAACCAGTGTGTCTTGCCCACCGTACATGGTCGAATTGTGTCAAGGACAAAGTGGTCAGGTGATAGTTATAGTGAAAGGGGGGAGAAGGACGTAACCACTGGGACCTTGGCGCATCAAGTGGGCGCTACAGACTCAGTCAGCTGAGGTCGCTTTGTAAAACAGTAATTGGAAGAGCAGGAGTCTTGGGCTCATTCAGATGGTATTGCCGTGGGGCACTGTGTTGGTTCTGTTGTCAGGCTGGTTGAATGCGTGTGGACGGTGTCGTCGCTAGCTTTTCTCCAGGATAATTATTGTCTTAAGTGACCCCTGAAGATGGCGGAATTTTCGATGTCCATTTGGGTGTCAAGTGTTTGTTGCTAACCAATTAGGTAGGGATGTGTGTAAATGCTGATGTGTGGAAGAAGATGTAGCGAATGGAGAATTCAGGGTACTGTGAACAGGGGGGTTTGAGAAGAGCATGGACAAAGGCATGGCCCGAAGGGGAATCCTTGTGTTTCCATCCCTGTATAAACTGAGGGAGGACAACGTGTGAGGAGAAGACCACCAAAAGAGAGAGAGAGAGAGAGGAGAGAGAGAGAGGAAAAGGGTGGGCAGAACTAGGGTCGAGAGAACGTGGTCTGGGAGGTAGAAGAGACAGCAGAGTCTTATGGTTAAAGACAAGCTGGAAGAGAAGAAACCTAAGTTGAAGCCCAGAGGTGGGTTTTGAAGACAGACAAACTGAATTTGAACCCAGAGGTGGGTGAAAAGACCGAGACAAAAGAAGAAGAGTTCTACATTCGAGATCCCATAGACGACCATGAAGACCCAGTCCTGATACCTGGAGCCAGTCAACCAAGGGCGTCACCATCAAGCAGTGCTGAAGAAGACTCAAAGAGACTTTTCAAGAACTGTGGTGTGGTGTGAAAGCGTGGGTGTGTGTGTGTGAAAACCTGGCCAGGTAAGAAGTCATTTTATTATAACCCGGGATTAGGAAGTATTGATCTTTTATGTATTGATTTTGTTTATGTTGTGCATTGGATTTTTCATGTTTGATTATAAGTAGCATAGAAAACTGTTTCTTGTGCTCAGTCGTGTTAGGAAAGAAACGAATGCGTGACATCCCATTCCCAGAGAGAGGTGAATGTTTGGTGGGTGCATGAGTGTGCATATGCGTGTATGAGTGCAGAGATAACCTTGGTGTTTACCTGACTAATAATACATCAACTTAGTGCACTTAAGCAATACCATCACGATTCCCCCCGTCCTGGACATTCTCTATCCTCCCACATTAGTTCAGTTACACTTCTGAGCACTTGGCATGACCTATAGAGAATAGTGTATTCATGACAACTGCATAAAAGACAAGAATTTGACCACAAAATGCTTGAACCACTCAAACTGGTGTGATCGTGTTCAACATCATGTGATCACGGGAACTGAGAGTAGGACAAATTCAAATCTATATAAAACTACTACAGAATACACGAAGAAGAACGGTGTAATGAAAACACTGCAAAAAAAAAAAAAAAGGCCCTAAAGGTCTACTATAGAGATTTTCGATAATTTGTTAAAACAGGTCTACTTGTCATATAACAACAGTATGGTACTCTCTTTTTTTTTTTTTTTTTAATCGCCAGGGTGGTAGATATTGTGCTGTAGGCGAGTACAGCAGCTCAGCAGGAACGGACACCATGCCGGGCCGCTAAGTTCTTTTTACCACATCAGTTCCAGCTGGACCACGGAAACGAGCTATTCCGACAATTGCCGAGCCCGTTTCGAGTGGATCAAAAACTTCGTCTGCATTGTGCGCATATACTTTGAAGGCGGAGTGGTAAGCTCGTACAGATGAGTACGATGGTCGCACACGTTTATTCTGTTCTTATCTATGGACAGATCACACTTGTTAAATTGAATGAATGCGTTAAGGCTTGTGGAAGGAGAATCTCCGCTCGCCGTCCACGCGTGATCGCATCAAGAAGTCAGTCGGTAGCCTCCCTCGAGACTTCGGTAAAGTCCGTACGCCTTCAGAATGCTGTTCAGGCGTCCAGCTGGAACTGAATAGCTCGTTTCCATGGTCCAGCTGGAACTGACGTGGTAAAAAGAACTTAGCGTTCAAACTGATAAGTAAAGGCCTTGCAGAAACATCCCAGAGTCACATTGGCTGTCGCAATCATAGTCACTGCTTTTTACATGATAAATTAAATTCCGAGCGAGATGTGCAAGAACCATCAGAATCGCTTTCTGTCGCCGTCGCTGACACTCATGTGACGTCATATCCAAGAGCAGTTAAGCCATGCCAAGATTTAGTTGATTACCTCCGTTTTCTTGATTACAGGTGAAAATGCCCACTTTCGCGGATCGATTTCGTGTGATCGGGAGCGAATCAGATGTTTATTTTACCAATTTATCAAACATTTCATATTTCTGCATAAGCTGACCAATTATCGAAATGAAGGTGTCTGTCTGTCAAAGGAGGGGTGTTGGCAATGATTCATTTCTGTGCAGGTGTTAGACCACAGAGGAGTGTTGTAATCAATCATGTCTTTGCAGGTGTGTATCTGATAACTGAGGGATTGGTGGTGGTGGGGGGGGGGGGGGGGGGGGAGTGGTATTCATGATTCATAGCCATCATAGATTAAGGGTGTTGTTAATGATTGATCTTTGTGTAGATATCATACATGACAGGTGTGTGTTAATGATCTACCTCTGACAGGTATCGTAAATGAGAGGTGTTGTGAATATTCCCACTCTGTGCAGGTGTCTGTCGTTTTCTCCCTGTATCCTGGAACAGCAGGTGGACAGCTTTGCTGCATTTTGTTCTCACCTGAACGGCTTCTTCAACAACGCCAACATTCCTGCTACCTCTCTTCCTGCTGTTGCCCCGGGCAACATGATTGTCTTCATGCGGGGAAACAAAAAACAGGTGAGATCAGGGCTTTATTATCGGTAACAAAAGGAAAAGGGAAATGGGTTATGAATCCTCGGATGTACGTGATTTTTTCTGTACATAACCCGTATGATAGATGAGATGGGCATCCCAATGTGCTTTTTTTTTAAACATGTATGCATGTATGCAGTAAATCCAAAGTGCTAATCATTGGCACAGTGAATTTTTTTGTAACAAAAAATGAAAATACAAAAAAATGATGATTTGGTGAAGATTTGGTGAAGATTCAGGTTTATTGGAATGTTGTTTTGATGCTCTTGTTCTTGCACAGAGATATGCATGCCCCCATATATACTAAACTCAGATCATCGTTTGTGCAGAATGCTTTTGCGGACTGGTTTAGAACAGCTGAGCGACTTGATTGGGAGACTACAGAAGGCTATCTTATGGATGTCCAGTGTCTCATAGCCTTCATCCTGGAAAAAAAAACCTTGAATTTGAAGTCAGGACTTTCCAGCATATAGCAGCATTCTCGTTCTTTGTTGACCCAGCCTTCACCTCTGTACCCATGTGGACTTGCTGCTGTTGCTGAAATGACAGGTGAAAGCCAGGTGTGAAGGAACTTAAGGATGGATGGAGGCAGTAGAAGTTGAGGACTTAAGGTGTGACGATGAACAGAAAGGAGAAAGACAGACTCGGTGAAAAGCTGCCTCACGGGGAGGTGTGTATGTGAGCCAAGGTGAGGAATGTGTGCGCAGTGGCTGTGTGAATTGATGACAGTATAAAATGAGAGAGACTTAAACATTCCCCACATCGAGCTGAGGCAGCTTGAGAGAGAGACGGTGGGGTGAGAGAGATAGATGGTGTTAGTGCTCAGGTGAGCTTGAATTGTGATTTATGTTTATTTTTCTGCACAAACTGCATTTCATGAAGGTTGGTCAGTTTTTCATTTGTTGTTGATGTTGCAGATTGTTCATTTTTGGTATGTTTATTTTTCATAATGCATTACATTGTATGAATCTTTAAATGTTTGCAGAAACTTTGACACTGCTGTAGCAAAGTTGTGAAGTCGTCACACACAGTGTTTGGCTCAGGTTGTTCGGCTCCGACTGATAGAATGCTGTAGGACAACATGTTTTGTGGGTGATTGATTGCTAAAATGGTGGAAGTGTTTGGCGGGAACCTTTGTGGTATGTTTGTGTCTTCAGCTGCAGGTTGTGACGGAAATGTTTGAGTGTATTGGGTGGGATTGGGGACTTCATTGTTCTGCCTGTCTCATCCTGTCCTTTGTCTCCTACCTACTTATCCACACACATGAGTGCCTTTATCCTACTTGGTATGGGGCATGCCCCAAGAAAGCAGATAGTCTAAAGAAGGGGAAAGAAGATGCTCATTTATGGCTGTTTATAACACCGTGTTATTTTGGCTGGCCAGTTTTTACTGTAGGGGAATGCTGTTCTGTTTCATTTTTATAAGAGCAAAGCATTAGGAAAAAAGAAAGAAAGAAATCTACACACACTTTTTTCTTTGGCCAGAATCTGATGCTAGTGGCACACACAGAGGAAAGAGTCTGCCTTGCCAGTTTTTGGCTATAAGCACATGAACTGAACCTAAAACATTTATTTCTATGATTTGGTCTTGTCTTGATTCTGTCCATGTACTTTGTGGCTGAGTTAGCCACCACTTTCTGCCAGGCCCCAAGAGTGGAGAAGGATCTGCCAGCCTATTGTCATCCCCACCCCCCCACACACACTGTGCTTGTTTTTTTAACATTTCTTTCCATCTTTCCTCAGAAGTTACCTTCACAATATATTCCAAGTTTTGTTTTTCATTCAGGGTGCTCCCTTTTCACCTGTATTTGTGTCCTTTTTTTGAGCTTCTGTAGGGTCGTGGATGACATGTCTGTTGGTCTGTGCATCTACTCGGTTTGTCTGACTGCTTAGACATCTCTGCTTTCAAACACTCTGGTTTAATCACATGGACCTCTATGTTCTAAAGTTCACTCATCGTTCTCGGGCTTCGTGGCCATGCTGGGGTGCTGAATGTACTGAAGGTTCCTCTTTCAGGTCTTTCAGGTTTGACTGTCGGAGTGACAGAGGGCAGTACTGTACTTAAGCTTGAAGGACATAAGAGGCCACATGCCTCTGCTGGCTCCTCTGTCGTCCTGTAGCTTGGGCGCTCCGAGAGGGAGTGTGGATAGTGTTGCCGCTCAACGCTAAGTGGCCCATGAGACAGACACTTGATCTCACGCTTTTCAGGAGTGCTTTTCTATGGTGCATTTTTTTTTTCCCAAATGTGCTCATAGACATTATGGTTTTCCATAGTTTGTTTCAATGTAAGTGTATTTGTGTGATGTTTTCCTATGGTACCTGTGTCAGTGTTATCCTTAGGTGTGCTCAGGTGGTGGCGGTTGCCGCCCAGCGTTGCACCTCCTTTGCATTACGCTGCCTTTGATGTGCTGAGGCGGCGGTTGCTATCCTGCTGCACACCTCCATTACTTTGTACACATCATGATATCCACCTTGGTATTTTTTTTCATTTCTTATTGCCAATGAATAATGATAAAAGAAAAAAAAGAATGTTATACTGTGATCTCAGGATAATTTTGGATGTTCAGATATCACTCGGTCAACCAGCTTATAAAGTGGCCATACTGTGTTGGTTTCTGGTGGTCACCATTCTTGAACAAAGGTTGATGAGTGCTTGCTGACCTCTCCGTCCTTTTCAGTAAGCTGGCACTTGCTGAGAAAGGTTAGGAATTTTTGTTTTTACTAAAATCAGTTTTGAAAAATACATGCCTGTCAGGACACTAAAACTCTCTCCTCGATGCTAGCATGGGGAAAGGACAAAGACCAATTCAAAATGGAATTTGGTGTGACTGAGGGGAGGTAATTCTGGGTGTCATTGAAAAGATTATCAGTGGTGTAGTAGTCCCCTAGATTGTGAGTTGTTTATCGTGGGTTCCTTACAGTACTCAGGCCATATCCGTTTCAAGCAGGGCACAGGCACTCATTTGGCAGGGAAGTATTTTTGAAAAGAACTTTAGATAGTGAAACATCATTTTTATCTCTTACTGCCCTGAATATTTTTGTTTGATTCTTTTTCCATATTCTTTTTCTGTTTCTTATTGTCGTCTTCATTTGTTATTTGTCCATTCTACTTTTTCGTTTTGAATTGTCCTGTCCGCCCTTTTTTTTTTTTTTTTTTTTTTTTTTTTTGTCTTGTCTTTGGTTCTTCATAGACATCACTCACATGCTGCTTACTCTGGCTGCCCATTCACAGCCGTATCCCGACATGATCCTTCACAGTCCTTACACTAGTACTCTACAGAGAGCAGTCAGTATACAGACATTAGGAGGCAACCCACTAAAGGAGACTGCACTGCTGTGGAGCCTTTTTCCACTGGTGTTCAGTGTACCTGTTCTGTGAACCAGCATTGCAAAGCACAACTTGCTAAACCCTCTGCTAACCACGATAGTACCCTAGTCAGAGAGCCAGCCTGACTGAAAGTCCCCTTCTGTAAGGTACAGTTATGTCTGTCTGATGGTCCCCATGAACATGTGGATGTAGGCAAGCTTAATGTGAACTCAAAAAGGGCACAGACATGGAGAAGAAATCGAAACGGGGATCACCATGAGAGAGGGACATAAGGGTCACAGAACTGAAGCTTTTTTTATGGTGGTTAATGAAGATGACGATGATGGGGAAGAGGGCTGTGCTCTGTGCACAGATATCTCTATATATATATAGCTGTCTATCTGTATATATAAATCAAATGTGTTTATCTCCTGGCAAAAGCCAGTCCTAAGAGATAGAGACGGCTGTAGTGTTGATGAGAAGATTTGAACTACAGTCACGGAGACACATGCTTTCCGTCCTTTCTATGAATTTCTTAATTGTCGTCTTACTGTCCCTTCTGTTTTTGTTTCATAGTGTCCTCTCTGTTTCTTTTGTTTTCACAAGTCCTCTGTCAGTTAATCCTTTCTGTTGAGTTTCATGTTGTCGTTTCTCTCTGTTGTCCTGTTTTCTTATGGTCCTTTTTTACCTTTCTGTTTGTTTGTTTTTTGTTTTTTTTTGTAATCGTCCTTTCTGCCTGTCTGTTTCTTATTGCCTTTTCTGCCCATGAGTTTCCTGTGGTCCTCTCTGCATGGTTGTTTCATACTGTCCTTTGTTTACATGGCCATTTTTGTCAGTTGTGTATTTTCCTTTCTGTCTGTTTCTTGTTGTCCTTTCTGTCTGTGTCATTTCCCTGTGCCTGTTTCATGCTGCTTTTTCTCTGTACTTCCTCTTTTCCTCTTTTTGTCCATGAACATTTCTTAAAGCATTAAAAAAAACTTTCCATCAGATCCACAATTTTGTGCAAAACCGATTTTTTTTTTTTTTTCAAATGAAATTCTGGCATGTTCTTAGAAACACTGTTTTGATTAGTTATGTGCATACATTTTTTTCTTTTAATCTTTTTTGTGGGGGAGAAGGGAGGAGGTTGTTGTTGTTTCTTTGTTTTTGTTTTATTTATTTATTTTTTTTAACGTGTATGTAGAGAATTGACTGTAGCCCTGATATAGTCCTTTGTGGCTGGCTAGGCTGAAAGTGACCTGAAATTGAATGGAATTTCTCATTATCCTCTCTCTGCCTGTCTGTTTCTGGTAGTCCTTCCTGCTGTCGGACTTGTTGATTGTAATTTCTGTCTGTCTGGTTCTGGTAGTCTTATTGATTGTCTTTCTAGTAGTCCTTCCTGTCTGTTTCTGGTTGTCCTTTTTTGCTGGTCTGTTTTCTGGTAGTCCTTTTTTGATTGCTTTGATTGTCAGTTTCTGGTAGTCCTTTTATGTTTGTTTCTGGTAGGTAGTCCCTTTCTGTGTGCCTGTTTCTGGTAGTTCTTTCTGCCTGTCTGTTTCTGGTCGTCTTTTTTTTTTTATTGATAGTCCTTATTGATTGTTTCTGATAGTCCATATTGATTGTTTCTGGTAGTGCTTATTGATTGTGACTGGTAGTCCTTGATTGTTTCTAGAAGTCAGTATTGATTGTTTCTGATAGTCCTCATTGATTGTTTCTGACAGTCTTCATTGATTGTTTCTGGTAGTCCTTATTGCCTTTCTGTTTCTAGTGTCCTTTCTGCCTGTTTGTCTTCTGTTTGCCTCTTCCTGCCTGTTAACAAATGTCCCTTCTGCCTGTCTCCTGATTGTCCTCTCAGCCTTTGTTTGTGTTATTGTCTGTTCCCTCTGTTTTTGCTTCTCGTTCATTCTGTTTGTTCTGTATTATCTTTTCTGTCTGTCTTGCTATTGTCCCTTTCTGTCAGCAGCTAATTGTTTTTTTTCATAACTTTCTTACTATCTTCCCTATTTGTTTCGGAGTGTCCTTCCTGTTCTTTTTTTTTCTGTTTTTGTTTTGGTTTGGTTTTTTGTTTTTCTCCCAGCCTGTTGTTTTTTTTTCGTTTTTTTTGTGTTTTCTCTATTTCTTATTGTCCTATATTCTGATGGTTCTTTTGCCTGTTTTATATTGTCCTTTCTGCCTGTTTTGTTTCTAATTGTTCCCTCTGCCTGTCTGTCTGTTATTGTCCTTTCTGTTTCTTATAGTCCTTTCTGCCTGTCTGTTCCATATAAATATTTTCATTTGTATCTGTCTGTTTTCTTATTGTCTGTTCTGCCTGTCTGTTTCTTATTGTCTTTTCTGCCTGTCTGTTTCTTATTGTCTTTTCTTTCTGTTTCTTATTGTCTTTTTCTGTCTGTTTCTTATTGTCTTTTCTGCCTGTCTGTTTCCTGTTGTCCTCTCTGTCTGTTTGATAGCTAGTGCCATTTCTGCCTGTCTCTCACTTGTAGGATTTTCTGTCTGTCTGTCTGTTTCATATTGTCACTTCCGCTTATCTGTTTCATTTTGTATTTACTGCCTGTTTGCTATTGTCCTTTCTGTCCTGTCTGTCCCTGTTTCTTACCCTTTCTATCTCTCTGGTTCTCCTTACCATCTTCTCTGTCTTTTTTTTTTTTTTTTGGGGGGGGGGGTGGGGGGGAGTGGGGAGGGTTAGGGATGTGTTGGGGTGGGGGGGTGGGTAGTGTTCTGGTGCAGGGTTCTGCTTGTTTTTAT
>JADBJO010009453.1:62500-77500 GCA_016801955.1 Conus betulinus | reverse complement strand
TCCATAAAGAAGAAAAAACGTTATGGGCCATTATAGCCGTTAGTAACAGCTATAAAGGTCGACTAAAAACACTTGTTTGAAGGGGGCTTCACTTCTGAGGACTCTCTGCTGCCACGCTTTCCACGAGTTTCTTTCTACTGATGCATGGGTAAACATTGACTTCCGGGAATAGGCCGGAGGACGTCCGGGAAAGACCGGTGAACACTGGAAAAGACCAGAACCAAGGGCTCTGTGGGCTGGCTCCCCACTTTGCCTTTCAACATGTGGCTACTAGAAACAAGAGGAAAAGATGCTCTCAGGATTCACCTGCAAACCCCAAATGGACTATGAACATGGACCAAATGGAATATCCATGTGTCGGTGGGAAGTGCTTGGCTACCACCCGTGGCATGAAGATCCACAGAACAAAGATGGGATGTGTGAAGACTCGTCTGAATAAGCAGCAGCGCACTGCATCAGCAGCTAAGACGTCGGACGACCAAGGCCAGGATTTAAACCACAGTGCCAAGGACATCATCCGTAACCCATAGTGAACATACCCTGCTAATTTTCACAAAGATCGGCTAAGTACTTTCTGAGATATTCAATAAAGAAGAAAAAAACCGTTACAGGTTGGTTTGGATGAGGAATTTGCACAGGCCCTCGATGCCAGGCGCCTGAAAAACTCAACCTGCCACGGACAAAAACGAGACTAAAGATCGGGAGAAACTGGATGCAAAAATCGTCCAAAGACTCGATGCACTGATAGGGAAAAGCACCCTGGAACACAAACTAGCCACATATGGGGACATTGTGTATGCCACATGTAGAGACGCCTATGGGCCTATGGAAACAAAAACTACCCAAAGAGAAAACACCTCCAAAGAAATCCAGACGCCAAGAAGAGATGGACAAGATCAGGTCCAAAAGAAAGACCTCAAGAAGCAAATGAAGACCGCACTACCAGCTGAAAAACAAGGCTTGGAAAAACTCTGGGAAGACCTGAAATCAAAACACAGCGCTCTCAGCAAAGCGGAATCTGCGAGGAAGAGAGAAGAGCAAAAAGAAGAAGACACAAGAGCACTTCTTCAGAGACCCCCTTCCAGTTTGCCAGAACTCTGTTTGAGCAGCCAAAATCTGGGACCGTAAGTGTGGACAAAGAAGTTCTTGAGCAGCATCAGAGTATGTTTTCCCTCCTTTTTTAAGCTTGGCCTGCATGTGGCACATGTTGCGAGTGAGAGCTATTGATATGGGCTCTGTGGGCTGGTTCCCCACTTTGCCTTCATTATGTGGCTACTAAAAACAAAAAGAAAAGATGATCCCAGGATTCACCGAAAGGGGGAGAGAATGATGAATCCATCGGTGCTCAACCAATCATGACTGCAAATCCCAAACTGACCATGACATGGACCAAATGGAATATCCATGTGTCTGTGGAAAGCGTTTCGCTACCACCCATGGCAAGAAGATCCACAGAACAAAGATGGGATGTGTGAAGACTCATCTGAATGAGCAGCAGCGCACTGTATCAGCAGATAAGACGTCGGAAGACCAAGGCCAGGATTTAAACCACAGTGCCAAGGACATCCACGCTGTTGGTTCGGATGGGGAATTTGCACAGGCCCTCGATGCAAGGCGCCTGAAACTCAAACTGCCACGAGCAAACGAGACTGAAGATTGGGAGAAAACAGGATGCAAAAAATCGTCCAAAGACTCGATGCACTGATAGGGAAAAGCACCCTGGAACACAAACTAGCCACATATGGGGACATTGTGTATGCCACATGTAGAGACGCCTATGGAGCAAAACCCAAAAAGAAATCCAGACGCCAAGAATAGATGGACAAGATCAGGGCCCAAAAGAACAACCTCAAGAAGCAAATGAAGACCGCACTGCCAGCTGAAAAACAAGGCTTGGAAAAACTCTGGTAAGACCTGAAAGCAAAACACAGCGCCCTCAGCAAAGCAGAATCTGCGAGGAAGAGGAAGAGCAAAAAGAAGAAGACACAAGAGCGCTTCTTCAGAGACCCCTTCCAGTTTGCCAGAACTCTCTGTTTGAGCAGCCAAAATCTGGGACCCTAAGTGTGGACAAAGGAGTTCTCGAGCTGCGTCTGAGGAAAACATACTCTGACTCACAGAGCAAAGCACCACTCGACATTCAAGGTCTGGTGTGGCCAGCCAACCCTGAGGAACAGTTCAATGACAAGCCTCCAACGTTGGCGGAAATCAAGAAAGTGGTCGACAAAGCCAGAGCCAAATCATCACCAGGGCCAAACGGAATACCTTACCAGCTGTACAAGAAACGTCCCAAGCTGCTGGAGTGGCTCCACAGGCTGCTGCGATCAGCTTGGAGAAACCAGAAGATCAGCGGCCAGTGGATGACGGCAGATGGTGTGTGTACATCCCCAAAGAGCAAAACTCAAGTGACATCAGCCAGTTCAGGCCAATATCACTACTGACGTCGAAGGGAAAATCTTCTTCTCTGTCATGGCAGCAAGGCTGACCAAGTACCTCATGGAAAACAAGTACTTGGATGTGTCAGTCCAGAAAGGTGGCATCCCAGGCGTAGCTGGCTGTGTAGAACACACCACAATGATCTGGGACGCAATCCAAAGAGCAAAAACAGAAAGAGAGAGACCTGGACGTAGTGTGGCTTGATCTGGCAAGCGCATATGGATCTGTACCCCATGAGATGATACAGTTGGCTCTTGAGATGTACCATGTGCCAAAGAACATCCACGACATGCTCAAGAAGTACTTCAATGCGGTTTCTCAACGGTTCTCTACCAAGGAGTACACAACAGATTGGATCAACTTAGAAGTGGCATTGCAATGGGCTGTGCAATTTCCCCAATACTGCTCGTGTTGGCAATGGAAGTCATCTTGAAAGCAGCAACAAGCAACGCAAGACAAACAGACCTGGGCGATGGATACAAGATGCCCCCTCTCAAAGCCTTAATGGATGACATTACAGTGATTTCATCCAGAGAAGACGAGACACGTCATGTGCTGGAGAAGCTGGATGACATAGTTGCCTCATCCAGAATGAAGTTCAAGCCAAAGAAATGATTCGCTGAAAGACACACAAAGAGCAAAAGAAACCAAACAGATGTCGGAAGAAGGCTTGGAGGCCATTGACCAGTGTGGGGCTCCCTGGCAAATACAAGGTCTGGTGTCTGCAGTTCATGCTGGTATTAAAGCTCCTATGGCCTCTGATGATATACAACATCTGCACCAGCATAGTGGAGGCAATGGAATCCAAAATCAACAAGTTCACAAGGAAATGGCTTGGTGTCCCACCCTGTCTGACTGACATAGCGCTGTACTGTCGCCAAGCAAAAAAGCTGAAACTACCACTGAAATCCATCCTGGAGGAATACAAAGCAGGGAAGATCAGACTTCAAAGCATGTTGGAGGACTTTGGAGACAAGTGGTAGAAGCAATCAAGCCCCCCAGCTGAAGACAGGCAGAAAATGGAAAGTTCAAGAGGCGATGGATTCTGCAAAAGAAAGTCTCAAGATCAGAGAAACAACAGGACACACACAGACCAACAGACAAGGACTGGGGGGTGACCAAAACTGAATGGTGGTCAAAGGCCAAAGGAAAAGCCAAAAGAGACATGATGACTTAGGAGATGAGAAAAGAAGACCAAAAAAAGACCCCAAAAAGCAGTCCAGCATAGCCAGTAAGGGCAATGGACAACGTGGGAAAATGCACTCCAAAGAAGTCTCACTTGGAATGACATTTGGCACATGGCCCCTCTCAGATCAGCTTCATTCTCAGATCTCCATATGACCTTCTGCCCTCAAATGCAAACCTGGTGAAGTGGGGAAAAACAGACGATCCTTCATACCCCCTCTGCCATGAAAAACAAACAGTGGAGCATGTCCTTAGCTCATGTAAAGTAGCCCTGGCTCAAGGAAGGTACACACACAGAGGCACAACCAAGTGCTCAAAGAGATTGTACAAGTAGTCTGGGTAGTACCAACACCACAAAAGGGAAAATCAGGACTCCAAAAGCACCCGCAACATTTTTCACAGCAGGAGGCAGCAATCATCATGCCAAGAACAACAGTGCAACTCGGAACATACAGGCAGAGTCTGCTGGACGGGGCAGATGACTGGGAGTGCACTGCAGGCCTCCTCCCAGAATGGAAGAGTCACCCAGAGATCATCAACAAGAGTGGCATGAGACCAGACATAGTAATCTACTCTCAGTCAACCAAGCAGCTGATCATGATCGAGCTCACGGTGCCATATGAGAACAGAATGGAGGCAGCTCAAATGTACAAGACTGAAAAGTATGCTGATCTCGCAAACAGCCTGAGGAGAGAAGGCTATCAGGTCAAAGTCCTCACTGCAGAAATTGGAGCTAGGGGGTTTGTAGGAACGTCTGCATACAGCCTCATGAAACAGCTCTCAGTTTCAGGGAGGGAAAAAAACCAGAGCCCTGAAAGCAATGGCAGAAGCAGCAGAGAGGAGTTCAAGCTGGATCAGGTCAAGGAGGAACAAAAGTGAACTTCATAAGGCTTAACTTTCCTACAAATAACAGGTGCCCCAGTGGCTCAGTGGTTAGTGCGCGCGAGTCATTAAGTGGAAAATGAGCATGTCCAGAGGGGCATGGGTTCGAATCCCATCGTGTGGCAAAATACTAAAACTCACACATACAAACTGTGCATAAAAAGCGTGTATTAACAAAGGAAAATTCCTTTATTATTCCCTTGCCTTGGATATATGTATCTTAGAAATGGATCTTTTCCTTATGAAACTTTTTTTTTAAAGGAACTAAGCTTTACAACATTTCTTGTTTACATGAAATTGCTGCTTGTTGCAGCTACATCATAGCATTCAGTCGTATGATTCGCAAAGAACTCTCTCTCTCTCTCTCTCTCTCTCTCTCTCTCTCTCTCTCTCTCTCTCTCTCTCTCTCACACACACACACACACACACACACACACACACTGATACTTATTGTCCCGCTTCCATTGTACTTTCCTTGTGGTCTCCTTTCACTATAAGGGCAGCCTCTGTGGGGAAAATAGCAGGTTCGCAACACGAGTTGTTCCATTTCTACTACGCACATCTCTCTCTCTGTCTCTCTCTGGAGGGACGAGGGGAGGGAAGAGGAATTTAAACCCCTTAAATATATTCAAATGTATACATACACAGTCTCTTATCCTTTCTTTATTGCTCTCTCTCTCTCTCTCTCTCTCTCCTCTCTCTCTCTCTCTCTCTCTCTCTCTCTCTCTCTCTTCTTCTTCTTCTTCTTCTTCTTCTTCTTCCATTTGCGTCACAAACAGAACCAAGTGTCGCTACACCAAAAACTTAAAAACAAAAAAAACCATGACGTGCTGTATCTAACGCCCAAATATTACCGTCTGCAAGACAATGTCCAGTGGTAATATAACATAGACTTGAAAGGTGTGCGAGAACTAAAAGTTTGAGGGGAAAAAAGTGGGGAATAAAGAAGACGATGGAGGCTCCAGCTTGAATAAAAAGAAAAAAAGAAAAGAAAACTTAAGGAAAAAATGTGGAAAAGAATAGGTGATTGGAGGACTTTTAA
This sequence comes from Conus betulinus, assembly GCA_016801955.1. Lineage (NCBI taxonomy): Eukaryota > Metazoa > Mollusca > Gastropoda > Neogastropoda > Conidae > Conus > Conus betulinus. Next base: position 71,958 of record JADBJO010009453.1, on the reverse strand, counting down.
AAAGACATACAAAACAAAACAAAAAAACAAAATACAAAACAAAACAGAACAAAAACAAAACGAACAAACAAAAACTACAACGACAAAAAAAACCTCTGCAATAGAAAGACACAGATGTTATCTTCTCCTTCTTCTCCCCCACCCTCAACAGGTCTCATAGACCTTGCTCCTTTGTCATTTTGACGTCATTAGCCTGTGACGGAAGCCATGCCATTGACGAAAAACATTGCTTTCTAAACTGATCAGACACAACCTGGGCAGAGGAAAGAAAATGTTAAAATGCGCCGCACCATGGTCTTTCAAATTTATTCTTGTGGCCTTGGGCCTATGTCGCCTGATACAAGATGAAGGTAATGCATAACACTGGTGTTTGAAAAAGTTTGGCCACCTGGAACAAGATAGCACTAGCCTAATCATAGCAAAACGTTAAGTCAAACAATTTCCGTGTAGAAGTAGGTGATGACGTCTGGAATGCGTTGATTTGCTTCGAGTTTTGATCCAGACCTGTGCATGCAAGCTGTTCCTGTAATGAATGAGATCCAAAAGAAAGAAAAACTGTTACAAAATCATGAGCTTATTACCAGTGAGCTTAATATCTTAATCATTCATAAATGTGGAACTCGAAAAACAACCTTATTTCAGTATTTGCATTTACCGGTCTTCACAATTTTCTTATTTTGATTCGGTATTCTGTCCTACGGAGGGATCTTTTTTTATTTCCTATACAGCGTGAAGCCGATGGATCACAGATGTGTAGTGTAAAGAAGAAGAAGAAGAAGAGAGAGAGAGAGAGAGAGAGAGAGAGAGAGAGAGAGAACAGGATAGCAATATACACCCAGCCCAAATACAAAAATAAAAACGAAATAGAAGAAAGTATCACAGCAACACACACACACACACACACACACACACACACACACACACACACAGATAGAAACCTGACGAATTAACCGGACGAAAGAAAATAAACAGAATGTTCTGTCCCGCAATACAACACTTGATAACGAATCTAGACATGAACGTGAACGACTTTAGAAAAAAAACTTGCTGACAGGCAAACTAGAGCTGTCCCAGGACTTAGAGTTTGATAGAATTAATCACTTGAAGAGAAACGTTATTTCCCTATTGTTGGAAGGAAGACTTTATATAAAGATAAGGAAAGAGTTCTGAATGCTAGTCATAAATTAAGGGGCAGTGAAGTTTACATTGGAGAACATTTTTCTTCAAGGATGAGGCAATAAAGAGAAACATGTTTCTGAATTCAAAGAATGCCAGGAAATGCTTAGCAAATGTAAACTGATATTGCAATTGAAACTGAATTATTTTTAAAAAAAAAAAAAAAGGTCCATGTGGTTACGTCAGAAGAAAAGCTCCTCAGGGGTATATTTTTTTTTCCAGATGAAAATATGGAATGGAATCCTTTAAGATAATTTTGAAAACTAGCGCTCTTGTTTATCATTGCTATCAGAAGAGTCACAGAAATAATATGGAAGACAATTTATTAGAGGTGAAACATCTGTCTTAAATATGGTTGCAAAGGACTATTACTACTAGAGTGGCAGCACTTATATTGCTGATTTTATCAAACTGACCTATTTCTGGATACTGCTTGCCAGTCCTAAAGTCACTCGGTTCAAAGAATCACAGAGAACGTGCTTTGATTTCCTATGGGACAAGAGCACAGATAAAATCAAGAGAAAGTACTAGGGGTACAATATAGAATCAGGGGCCGTTGATATTCTGAGACGCACACAAAACATATACAGAGGAATTAAAGTCAGCTTGGTTGAAAAAAAGATTAAAGTTTAAACACCAAAGAAGATTCACAAAATAAGACTCATTTCCAGAAATTAATTCAGTGGAAAGTTATGGACCAAAACGCTTTAAATGTAGTATATCGAACCATTTTGGGAAAAGTTTACTTAGAGTATGAAATATTTTGAAAACAATTTGAACCAAATGAGGGACATAAGCTATTGGCTGAATGTCCTTTTCTATTATGAAAAATCAAAGATTGCAAGTAAACTTCTTAGAATGTATTAGTTATTAAAGAGTAGAAAAGAACAAGACAAATTGTCATTAAGAATGCCAACGACTTCTGTACAAATGCTGTACTTTCGATAATCCGAGCATGCAAATGATCTAAAAGACACTAATATCCTATGTAGGCCTAATAAAACATCGAGTCTTTTCTACACTCGGAAGCTAAACATTCCAGTTGACTGAGGGGGAAGTCGAGCAGAACATTAAAAAAGAATATCGGAAATAAAAACTCAAATAGTTTTGAATTAGATATAGTGCAGAACTTCAGTGACAAATATCGTCTTAATGAAAATGGGAATGGTTAACAGTGACATGTGCCTTTCTTTGTGACCAGAACAAAGACGCAATGCAGCACTGTAATATGACTGTCACTTTCCTCGTTCCCTTTGGATTGAACTACAAGTAATCTCGAGAGGACAGTGTGCAGCATGTCAAAGGCTGTCATTCAACATTGAATTTATTATCTTTGGCATTGAGATCAATCAAAGACAGATAAAGCTCTTGACTCTATAAGTTTACTTGGAGAATTATATGTATATGGATGCAGAATGAGAAAAAAAGAGACCCTCACTGCAAACGTTCTTCAAAGAAGTAAGATTGAGATATCCAAATCGAAAAAAAAAAAAGTGCTTATGATCTGGGGTCAGATGTCTTGACTTCGAAAAGAAATGTGTCAAAAGTACACAAGTTTCTTAGAACATGAGCAAAGGCAACTATGACCATGGATTGCTGACAGTGATCCTTATTAAGATTTTTCTTCCGTTTAGAAGAAGAAGAAGAGAAGAAGAAGAAGAAATAAAGGTTTTATGCTACTTGAAACATAACATCAATTGAGAAAAGAAGCTTGACTTAGAAAGAACCACTCTAAATCAGCAGTTTAAGTAGGAAGTCAGTAGCCTGTGCTAAAATCGTGTCAAGATCTGGTTTAAGGTTGGTCAATACAAGAATATTAAATAAATATAGATGGAAGCAACATTCCTACAAGATGAAAGACATGTTTTAGCTTAAGATCGGGTTCGATTTGAGGAAAGTTAGGTTTGAAGTCACCTCAAGTTCGAACCAACAGTGGGAAGGTTTGGGCCAGGGCTTGTAGTGGTTCAGGTCATGTTGAATTACGTGACCATGTTTAGTGCGTGGGATGTGTTTTTTGAGTTATGTGGGAGGATGGCTTGGGGGAGAGCGTCAATTAGAGATGTGTTCGGTAGGGCACTAAAAGCAGAAACAATGGGTCTGCCAGGTGTGTCAGATTTGTATGTTTTGGGGTATAAATAGGAAAGTCGATGTATTGTGTGTGACTTTAAAAGGCTTCGGCTGTCCTTGATAACTCGTTTTGTTTGAAAATAGAATGTTTGTATGTTCTTTATTTCCATTGTTTTTGTAACTTTGTTCGTCCTGCCAGAAGAAGACCTTACTAGTGGATACTCGTTACGTCTGCTTTGTAATTTTTTTTTCCTTCTTCTTTTGACGGCTCAGAAATAGTATTTCTGTTTTTAATATACGTCTCTGTGAAACACTTAACATGTGTTTCATGTTATCATATTCACTTCATTACATCCTCATGTTCCTAATCTTCTAAATTTTAAACAATCTCTCTCTCTCTCTCTCTCTCTCTCTCTCTCCTCTCTCTCTCTCTCTCTCTCTCTCTCTCTCTCTCTCCCCCCAGCAATTGCCCATGGAGGAAACTGGACGTCAAGTAATGGACTACACCGTTTTAATAGCCAGGAGTCTCAGAGCTATATTGACAGCAGTACAGTCACTCTTGCTTCACACACGAATGCACCCTGGGGAAAGAGAAGTGACAGTGCAGATCTGCCCATTCCTAAATGGAGCTGAGGACTACAAAAGCCACAATGCACCTCCCGCCACCAACCACACACAGAAACAAAACTGGTTAACCGACAACACGCAAAGCGCGGCTACAGATGTCCTAGCTCCTGAACATCCCAGCGATAATCTACAAAACCATGGACATCGAGAACCTCAACCTAAAGGCAGAAAATGGGTGACACAACAGCCTCTGCTGGTCATTGATAAGCTCGTGAAGATGCCAGACATGGACAGGCAGGATATAAACGATGATGTAACACTCACTTCAGAGGGCATAGGAAATGTACACACGACAGCAAAGTCACAATACCAAAGGTACAAAGATGGCAAAAATGAACGTATACACAATGTTCCAGAAAAGAAAGCCAGTGTGAAATGGGTTTAACTACACAGCAGATCAAGACACTGAAGACACCAGGAATTACACCAGATCTCAGGAAGAAGGTAATAATGAAATCGGGAATCGCCATCTTGGTTGCAAGGAAATTTCAAAAGACGCGCTAGAGGCAGGTCAAACTGACTCTGACTTGTTGTCACAGACACGGAAACCCGAGCACGTCAATGATGACTTGTACATCAAAGTCAGTGACACAATTCATGATACAATTCATGGCTGTGAAGACGACCAGCAGTTTGATGAATCACAACCCTCAAAGATTTTTCAGCCGAGTTCGCCAACTGAAACAAGCTCTAAGGACACAATGTTCACGGGTAGGAAAGTGCACAGGAGGAGACGACGCCCAAAGGAGCGGCAAGTGATATTTGTGCAAACAGAGAGTAAGTACAGTAATGCTTAATGTCTGCCTGTCTATTGCACGCACACGCACAGAGAAAGAGACAGACAGACTGTCACACACCACGTTCGCACGCCCTCGTTCACGAACTCGGCATGCTAACTCTGTGAACGCGCATCCAGTCCACTCGTAGAAAGGAGCGCTAGCAAGCCGAATTTTAGTTTTACAACACTCCCTTCCAGTATAATATTCATCAACATCAAAGTGAACAAATAATACATTTTTTTTTTATTACATGTTTTATAACAATACAATTCCGTTCTTTCCAGTATTCCAGTTTTCTTTGCACCGGGTAGGACTAAAAGTGGTGTGATAAGAATCCATCTTTTGGACTTGTCAGGGGAGGCTGCGAACCATTGGCTGGATGCTGAGGTGTTATGAAATAAATCCCAGGACCCATAATTACTTTGTAGAATGATTTCTTTTTTTTTTTTAATCCTTTCTCTCTTTTCTTCTTTTCCTCTCCCACACACAAAGTTATACATAAACACGAACAGGTACTCACCAAGCATCTCTGTTTCTCCAAACCGCCCCTACATACAGTTGGGGTCAATGAGCAAAATTTTCTCAGGAAAATTATCTTGTATTTTTTTTTTTTTTTCTCTTTTCTTTTCAGTAATATAGACGATTGTCATACGAACCAATCACGAATTATTCATGAATCAGATTGTTATTCGAGATGTGTCCATCACATTTACACAACACTTATCATTTTTTTTTTTTTTCTTTCTTTTTAAACGAAAACACGAATCCCCAACTGACAACTCACCTCTAGGGAACAAGCACTACACTTATGCCCTAGCAGATTTCTGCCTGCAACTACACTCTAGACCACTCTTATGTCACAGGACATATCTGATTACAGGACCAAAGTCTTAGTATACTCCCCCCCCCCCCCCCCCCCCCCACCATCCCCTATCAGGCGATGCTGCAGACCAATCCTAGTCACAGGGAATCAAAATCCCACAAGACTACCCCCCCCCCCCCCCCCCCCCACCCCTACCCCCCCCCCCCAAAGGGGTTAACAATCAAAATCTTTCCGTCTATCTTCCTTCAAGCCATCTGGGTCTGATTCAACATGTCATCCACTGACTGACACTGAGCTTCACTCATAATCCAAACATCAGCTTCCTATCCAATCAAAATCACGTTTACCTATTTGGTGTCACTCCATATCTTGATTTTTTTTCACGCAACAGCGTGGCTGTACACCACAAGTGCACAGTCCTCAAAATTTGTTTTTTGTTTGTTCCCAACATCATTTCAACGCTCACAGCAAATACATCTCCGTCCTCAATAACGTTCATTACACATTCCAAACTGCTTATCATGACACAGACAGACGAAAAGTCTTTTAATCCATACAGGGAGGGGAGAAAACATCAGAATCTGTCTCTGTTGAAACTCATTACTTTATTTGTATTTAAGGGGAAAAGAATGTAAGGAATAGTCCTCAATTGGGCGCTCTGTTAATTGTATTGGTCAAGTAAAGGGGAAGTCAACAAAACCAGCAAAGACATTTATTTCGCTCTTTGAAAAGCCTACCACGCCTGTTACTGATCCTGTTTGCCTGCTGGTGAGAAACACTACCATATAAGAAAAGGGAAACTAACCAGCCGCCGTGGCGAAGTGGTTAGCGTCGCGGACTCCCGGCTGGGAGGTCGTGGGTTCGAATCCCATCAGAAGTCATGTGGGTTTTTCTGCCCCGACCGGCACCTACCCAGAGTTGAGTTTGCTGCGGACTCTGTTGGAAAGACTGGGACCACACAGTCGAGTTTCATCCACTTAATGGATGCGTTTCTGAGAGTGTTGCTCAAATTTCCTGACCAACACTGCAGGTGTCTGTATCTCTCGAGCCTGGTTGACGCCGGGATATATTATGAAAGGAAGCGTAGAGTACAGCCCTGTCATGTAGTCTCAGACCGAAATGGAAATCCGAAGCATCATCATAATCATCCTCATTCTCATCGATCAGCATTAACAAAACAAAAAAAAAATTCTCAAATTCTGTGGCCCTTCATGCCCTGCTCTCATGGTGACCTCAGTTTCGATGTCCTCTCCCACGTCTGTGGCCTTGGTTTGGTTCCGTCGGGGTCACCGGTATCGGCGGGTCTGTGGGGGCTGTCGTTGGGCGGACGTGGTGGCGCCCTCCGGAGGGAGAGCTCACTCACGCCGGCTCCGCGACTAAGCAATTATTGTCGTCAGTAGGGGGCTTAGTAGGTGGTATCCCTGCGTATGTTAGATCAGAACAGGCGCCACTGAACACCACTGAAGTGACTCGGCAGCAGTGCAGTGTCTCCTCCGTGTGGTTGGCTCTCTTGACTTGACATTGACTGCTACCTGTAGATTGCCGGTGCCGGGGCTGCGGCGGCGGGGCGACCGGGCTGTGGCTGTGGACAGGGTGTCGGAATGAGCGGCGTGGGTGCACTGCCTCTGAGGTGGCGCAGAGGTTGGGACAGCTAAAAAAAAAAAAAAAAAAAAAAAGAAAAAGGAAACTGTAAAAACTCTCTCTCTCTCTCTCTCTCTCTCTCTCTCTCTCTCTCTCTCTCTCTCTCTCTCTCTCTCTCCTCCTTGTCGTGGTGTGCGAGCTTGTGTACCTCTGTGACCCAGACAGCTATGCCAGCGGGAGGTGTATGCTCCTGGTAGGGCCACCCAAGCTGGACAGGTCGAAGGGTAGAGGTCAGACTAATGTAGACCAACTCACCCAGAGTTTAAATGGGTTTGTGTGGGGCTAACACCCCTTCTTGGGCAGATGGGGCTCATTAGTCTGGGAAGACGGCCCACCTAAGAGAAGGAAATTTCTGATCTCAAACCTCCACTGCCTTGCGGCTATACCCACTATTAGGAAAGGCTTCAGGAGTCAACCCTGGGCAAAAATCCGGAGTCGGAGTCCCCAAGGCAGTCCGAGGCTGTATACAGCAACGTTCTGGCAACTCCTGCGACGGCACTGGAACCATGTGTATCGGCGTTTGCCCTTTTCCAGTGGACCATTCCAACGACGTGGAGAGGGGGGGCCAGCTGCATGGGTAATAGTTTGCCTCCATACTTACTTACTCAGGCTTTGCGCTCTGGAGAGGTCACTCCAGCTTCGCTTTGCAGCGTCAATAAAAAACGGGAAGTAGCAGTCTACCGGTTATAAGTATGCATACTCATTTGGCGTAGAGTCAGATGCCAGGGGCTGCTTCCGACGGTGGGAGAGATCATTGCATCTCACTGGGCAGCTACCGCCCGCCCGCCTTAAGCTGGGCAGCCTCAAGCCAGGAAGGTGCTGCCCCACCACGGTCCGTTAGCCTCACTGGGTGCGTGGGGTTTAGGGTGAACATTGACAAGCGGATCGATAACTATGCACCAGGCAACAGAAAAATGAAAACTCCCGCCCCTTAAATTGGGTACGTGGAACGTAAGGACAGTGACACCCAGGCTTTTCTAACGACCTTCAGGAAGTAAACGATGCTCGCAAGACAGCCGTCATCGACAGAGAACTGAGCAGACTGCAGATGGACATTGTCGCCCTTCAAGAAACCAGGCTTCCCAGAAACAGGATCTGTGAGGGAGAGAGACTTCACCCTGTTCTGGCAGGGCAAACATCAGACAAGGTCAGAGAACATGGCGTGGGATTTGCAGTTAGAAACAGATTATTGGAGTCTATAACCCACCAGTAGAAGGAACAGAGCGAATCCTGTCTCTCTGACTCCAAAACATCATCAGGACCAGTCAGTCTAATTAGTGCCTACGCACCAACTTTGGCATCCACAGCAGAAGCAAAAGACAAGTTTTATGACGACCTCGGTGCTGTTATAAAGAGAATTCCCGACAGAGAATTACTGTTCACCGCAGGCGATTTCAACGCCAGAGTAGGTGTCGATCACAACTCCTGGCCCACCTGCTTGCGTCATTTCGGCACTGGGAAAATGAACGAGAATGGCCAGCGCCTGCTAGACCTGTGCTGTCATCATCATGGGTTGTGCGCCTGTAACACCTTCTTCAACACGAAGCCTCAGCATCGAGTCTCCTGGAGACATCCTCGATTCAAACGCTGGCATCAGCTTGATCTGATCCTCACCAGACGTGTCAACCTTTCCAGCATCAAGATCACTCGCAACTACCAGAGCGCCGATTGTGACACTGACCACTCTTTGGTGTGCAGCAAAGTGAAGCTCCGCGTGAAGAGACTGCACAGTAGGAGAAAGGAGGGGCCGGCCTCGCGTCGACACCAGCAAAACACGCGATCATAGAAAAGTGGTGGAGTTCATGCGCGTGTTGGAGGATTCTCTCCCTGGCCCACCTACTGCAAATGCCCAAGACCGATGGGAACACTTCAGAGATGCTGTCTACAACGCTGCCATGTCCACCTTTGGCAAAAAGACTAGCAAGTCAGCTGATTGGTTCGAAGCCCATTTTAGAAGAAATGACACCAGTCATCTAGCCAAGAGAAACGCCCTGACAGCATACATTACCAATCCCAGTGAGCAGAACCTCCAGGTTCTCCGTGCTGCTCGCAGCAAAGTCCAGCAGTGTGCCAAGCAATGCGCCAACATTATTGACTTCAGCTCTGCTCCCAGATCCAGATCGCAGCTGACACAGGCCATAGTAAGGTGATGTATGACGGCATCAAGCAGGCACTGGGCCCGACACAGAAGAAAACTGCCCCTTTGAAATCAGCTACAGGGGAGGTGATTCAGGACAGAGAACAACAGATGGAGCGCTGGCTAGAACACTACACTGAGCTATATGCAAGGAAAATGTAGTCACAGAAGATGCCCTGAATGCCATAGAGTGCCTACCAGAACTGGA
>JADBJO010009453.1:52500-57500 GCA_016801955.1 Conus betulinus | reverse complement strand
TTGCTTTCTGTTCTCGTCTTCCGTCAGTACTTCTATATACCCACAGATATATCTGCCTTTCTGTCTTCCTCCCTTCCTTTTCTTGCTCTTCTTAATTCCCTTCTTTTCTGTCTTGCCCCACCCTCTCCATCCCCATATTATCCTCTTGTTTATCCCGCTCACCTGTTACCTGTCTCATGCTCTTCTGTGTATTATTTGTCCTTGCATGTTGTACTGGGGTGTCACTTCATACTTTTTGTTTTTCTTAATGACATATGTTACTTTTTGATGTCACGAGGACTGATATGTATGACGTTGTTCTTATTACTGTTGCTAATATTCTCAATTCTCTTTTAATTGCATGACTTTATTTTTTTTTTATATGACTTTTTTCCATTATATTTTCTTGTTTGAGATAAAACCATTTGGGGAATGCCTGCTCTCTCTCTCTCTCTCTCTCTCTCTCTCTCTCTCTCTCTCTCTCTCTCTCTCTCTCTCTCTCTCTCTCTCTCTCTCTCTCTGGCAATGGCTTGACGATGACTATATTTTATTTCCGATGAACAATGTTTAAACAGATAATGCAGACATACATTTTTGTTACTTTTTCTAGTTTTAAAACAGATGTAGCTGATTATGCGTGGAAAATGGAAATCTAATTCAAAAGCACTAATAAATCTTTTAAATAGGGATACATGTTACAAGAAGCTGACATTAGTTTGTAAATAGAATAATGTTCGTCCGAAAAACACTGTACGTTAAAAATGACCGGTGACCTGCATTTTATACCTTTGCAAAACTGCTTAAAAAATAATAATAGTAATAATAAAAAAAAAAAAATGATTATACTAACGAATAGTACACGAATGCCTAAAGACTGATGTTGTTATGAAGGAAGTTGGTATACTAAAGAGTGATGTGTGTGCTCTCTGTAGTTTAGTTAAGGATAGCATCACACATGTTTTAGCACTGTATGGTTATTCAACAGTTTTGGGAAACGCTGGTGGGTTTAAAGAATGATTTTCTTTTTTTAGTCTGTCGGCATTCAACATGCGGATAACTGAATCATTAGCCACAATTGGAGAAAGATATACACACGGAACATGTACTTTATTTCATTGTGTTATCTGCTTAACACAATCTACATCAGTGCAGAATGGGACGAAAATCTCCTGGACAGCAAGTATTCGTAAATAAGCTGAAATACAGACATGAAAGTGGAAAAACACACACACACACACACACACACACACACACACACACACACACACACACACACACACACACACCTTTGTACATGAAGATTTTATTTCTAGTTGGCTTCCAAATCAGCTGATATTTACAGACCCAGACTGAATTATGTTTATTGTATTATAATTGATACAACAATGGCCCTCTGGAGCTGTAATTATTTTGACCAAGACAGCCCAGTGGAATTTTTTTTTTTTTTTTTTTTTTTTTTTTTTTTTTTTTTTTTTTTTTACAAATATGTAGAAAGTAACATACAATATCAACTTTCATTACAAAATCGCATTGCATATCTCTCTCTCTCTCTCTCTCTCTCTCTCTCTCTCTCTCTCTCTCTCTCTCTCTCTCTCTCTCTCTCTCTCTCTCTCTCTCTCTCTCTCTCTCTCTCTCGATAATTAGATAGATATATAGATAGAAAGATAAACAGACAGGCAGACAGACAGACAGACTTATTGATTGATTGATCGATTGACTGATAGATTGATTGATCGATTCATAGATAGATAGGTTGTATCTTGATTTATACAATTTCACATGTTTAGTAAGTAATATAAATTCAGTGTATAAACTGCTTGTTTAATTTTCGACAAGTGAATTGACTCGTATATTCATAGGTGAAAATGAGGTCTATCAGCTTTCGGTTTTAGTTAGTGCAGGATGAACTTGCTTTTTGTGTGATGCATTCTTTCAGAAAACTGGATGAAACATAACACTTATATAATTTCGTACTATTCCCACAGGCAAGGGATATCCCCAGCAGTGCGTTTGTCACAGCATTATCTTAGAAATGAACAACAAAAAAATGTTTGAATGGAGTACTAAAAACCCAAAGTTTTCATTTCAGGTCCCTGATCTACATTAAACACATTGATAATGAAACAAAACCACAAACATCAATGATGTAATTTTCTAGCTGAGACAGCTGAGACAAAATCTCTCTCTCTCTCTCTCTCTCTCTCTCTCTCTCTCTCTCTCTCTCTCTCTCTCTCTCTCTGAAACACACACACACACACACACACACACACACACACACACACACACACACACACACACACACAGTTATGGATAGACAGGTAGATAGACATATAGATGGACAGACAGAAGGACGGACAGACTGACAAACAGGTTCACACAGATGAACGGACAGATAGCTAAGATGAGATAGATGATAGATTGATATATGGATGGATGGGACACATACATACATACATACATGCATACATACATACACATACACTAACACACATCATACATACATACATTCGTACATACATACACACATACGTACATAGGAACGTAGATATATACGTAGATAGATAGGAGAGAGAGAGAGAGAGAGAGAGAGAGAGAGAGATAGACAGAGAGAGAGAGAGAGAGAGACAGACAGACAGACAGACAGACAGACAGAGTAATCTTGCTCATAGCCCAGCCGACTGCAAAGGGACATGTCGGGGCTGTCACCATGTTGAAGTCAACTCACAAGTCATTCATTCGCACAACTCTGAAATGCATCGTCTAAAAGCGCACCGGTAAATTTGTTACGAATGTTTCTACTGTAAAATCTCAGATCGGATTTAAAAAAAAAAAAAAAAAAAAAAAAAAAAAAAAATGATCGTTCAAAGATCATATCAGTTGGAACATCTCTGAACAAGGTTTTCACGGAGTCTGCTGTAAAATGTTTTTGTCTTACATCATGGAAGTCCCGATAAAATGATTATGTCTTACATCATGGAAGTCCCGACACTCTACAATGATCAGTTTCACTGTACGCGGTACATGACATGGAATGCATCGTGAAGCTTCGTCACTCTTTAAAAGGTACGAATGGCCAGCGTGCAGCCGACAGAAAAAACCGTTTCTTCTTTGCGACCACCAGGGATAGATGAGAATAACTCTTATAGATTTCGACGGATCTGGAAAAGTGTGTTATACGTCTAAGTATCCCAGTCCTCACGCCAGATGTCTCTGATATAATCATTGACTTTCGGTTTCAAATCTGGGAAAGATCTGGGAAGGAGATAGATATGTTTTTTTTTTTTTTTTTTTTTTTTTTTTTTTTTTTTTTCCTTTCCCGACCTCTGTGCCACCTCAGAGGCAGTGCACACACGCCGCTCATTCCGAAACCCCGTCCACAGCCACAGCCCGGCCCGGTCAGCCCCGCCGCAGTCCCGGCACCGACATTCCACCGGGAGCAGTCAATATCAAGTCGTCAAGAGGCAACCCACCGGAGAAGACACTGCACTGATGCTGAGTCACTTCGGTGGTGTTCAGTGGCGCCTGTTCTGATCTAACATACGCAGGACGCCACCTACTAAGCCCCCTACTGACGACAATAATTGCGTAGCCGGCGTGAGTCAGCTCTCCCTCCGGAGGGCGCCACCACATCCGTCCAACGACAGCCCCCGTGGACTCGCCGATACCGGTGACCCCGATGGAACCAAACCAAGGCCACAGACGTGGATAGGACATCGAAACTGAGGTCACCATGAGAGCAGTGCATGAAGGGCCACAGAATTTGGGACTTCTTTTTTTTTTTTTTCAAAATGCTGATCGATGAGAATGAGGATGATTAAGATGATGCTACGGATTTTCATTTCGGTCTGAGACTACATGATAGGGCTGTAGTCTACGCTTCCTTTCATAATATATCCTAGCGTCAAGCTAGGCCCGAGAGATACAGGCACCTGCAGAGTGTTGGTCAGGAAATTTGAGCAACACTCTCAGAAACGCATCCATTAAGTGGATGCAACTCGACTGTGTGTGGTCCCAGTCTTCCCAACTGAGTCCACAGCAAACTCAACTCTGGGTAGGAGCCGTCGGGGCAGAAAAACCCACATGACTCTGATGGGACTCGAACCCACGACCTCCCAGCCGGGAGTCCGCGACTCTTACCACTTCGCCATGGCGGCTGATGAGATAGATATGTTGGGCAGTTTCTTTGTTGTGGTATTCTTGGCCAAACGATCAGCCATTTCATTTCCCGAATGCAAAACATGACGGGAACCAAAGCAAGAACAATGTTGTGACCTTCTGCTTTCAAAGAGGTAAAAGTTTTTTGTTTGTTTGTTTGTTTGTTTATAAAGTTCAGTTCAGGATGATGGAGGTTACGTCCAGCTACGGCCTCCAAAGCTGACAGCGGAAGACACTATAATAGAAAGAGACAGACAGAGACAGACAGACAGACAGACAGAGAGAGAGAGAGAGAGAGAGACAGAGACAGACAGAGAGAACGAGAGAGAACGAGAGAGAGAGAGAGAGATGAGTTGGTGTAGAGGTAAAGGGATAGATAGATAGACGGACAGAGAGAGAGAGAGAGAAAGAGAGGGGTGGTGGTGGTGGTGGTGGTGGATTGCTGTACAGATAGAGGGATATATATATATATATATATATATATATATATATATATATATATATATCAAGAATACAACTAAAAAAATGCCTAATAAAATTCTTAAAATGCTCGACCCCTTGGAGAGCAACATCTGTTAAAAAAATAAGATTGTAAAAGGAAGTTTTAAAATCGACAGGTCTGTTTCGAGCGCTGGCTCTCCACAGGATGGTTTTGGGTTGTCTACTGCCGGTGTTATATGGCCCAGTGTCACTGTTTACACGTGCGGATTGGGCTCACGTGTTGTTCGGTTTTCAGGTTGTTTACAGTTCAGGGTGTGTCTGCTGACAACGATTTCCATTTGTGCCTGCAGTTGTTTACTATTTCTACTTTAGTATTTAGAGTTGCTAAGTGTGGTTTGCATAGTATTAACCATTTTTCTGTTGAA
>JADBJO010009453.1:30000-47500 GCA_016801955.1 Conus betulinus | reverse complement strand
TTTACTAATATTTTTTTTTTAATGTATACATTTTGTGCAATATAAGCCCATTATGAGTGGCAGTAGCTTACATCAATACTTAAAAACCTACAGAAGTACTCTCTCTCTCTCTCTCTGATCTCTCATCATTTTGCATGCTTGCGCTCGCATGCGCGCGCAAACACACCCACACATGCACCCACACACACGCATGCATGCGCGCGCGCACACACACACACACACACACACACACACACACACACACACACACACACACACGCGCACACGCGCACACACACACGCGCGCGCACACACACACACACACACACAGAGATTCAAGATTTTAAAGATTTTAATCTTGATCTTATTTGGGGGCATGGGGGACTTGAAACAAATCGAACAAATGTAAATGAGAGACATCAAACATCTGAAACGTTTTCCAATAATTTACACACTGAATATACTGTTTACACAACTTCACTAATTTTTAGAAACTTTGACCATTACAGAGCAAACGACAATAGTTAAATGCAGACATTATGCATTTTAATGTTCTTGGTATAAACTGATTTCTATTGTCGTTATATTTAGTGCATTTCATTACAGAATGAAATTCGTCACCAAGGTCATTCTGATCGCAGTCCCTACAGAATCGTTCATTGTGAGGTATTCCAAAACTGTCTGCCAATTTTATCACACGAGTTATGATACCTAAGTGAAACCGAATTAGTGGAATATATAAAACATCAGGCAACATTTCAATACATTTTCACGGCAAAACTCTTTTAAAAGTCCTAAGAAATAACACACATATTACTAAATTCTAAATCATCATTCCATGCACATATGCAAATGTTTTTCTAACGAGTTACAAACGTTTCTACAAGGACTGTGAAACAGACGAAAACTTTCGTGTATCCCAAACACAGTCGAATCCCGTTTCTGTTAGGATATCATGTATACAAATCAACCACTAGACGTGAAACCCTGCTTTCTGTAAAAGTCATATCATACTTTATACAATCTAGATGATGTTTTGTTTGTGGAAAAAGTAATGAGGACCAGAATTGTATCATCTGTGGATACCCTTGAACTGAAACACACACACACACACACACACACACACACACACACACACACACACACACACACACACACACACACACACAGAGTTTTTTTTTCAGTGCTTAAAAGTCCAGGCACTTTATTTCAGCAAGAAAATGAAAGTTAATTAATGTGATTTCCATTGAATAAAGTGAAAGGGAACAAAAAAAAAAAAAGTCTTTTTGGAATTTTGAAGCGACAAAAAAAAAAAAAAAAATGGCCTGTCGTGAGTTACTATAATTTCTGTATACACGCTTTTGCTAAAGCATACCCGCCATTGAGATTTAAAAAAAAAATTTGTCAATGGGAATACACTAATGTCTTCAAATGAACTGAAAAATGTTTGAACATGCCAAATTTTAAGTAGAAGAATTGTTTCGACTGCGAATGGCTTCGTTTCAATCTATATTTCATCGAATGGCAATCAAATGAAAACACGCGAGTGAACTCAAACGCTTGAAATCGCGTTCTAGGCACACCTGGTCGAGCGAATCGGTGAGATTATATCAACAATCAGCTTAAAGAAGCATCAGACTGAAAAACAAGTGTCCATGTCCCAAAGCCGTTTCCCAGTATCATGGATGTTTACCTAGCCCAGGAAAATGGCCTCTTCTGAGGTGTGTCACCGACAGACGAATTGGAAACATGCCTCGGTGCTCTGCCAGCTCATCATCTGGGCACACACACTGGGCAAAGAGACATCCACACCAGCGTTGATCAGCTCTGTGCCTGGAAAAGGAGGGGTGGGTGCTGGCAGGAGGTGGGAGGGATTGAGGTAGTGGTGGTGGAGAGGGGCGTAGGATAGCACAGCTTCAGCTCAAAACATTTGAATAAGATGTGTTGACGCAAGTCCCCCCCCCCCCCCTCTCTCTCTCTCTCTCTCTCTCTCTCTCTTAATCGAATATGTCTGATATTTCTTTCTGTTTTCTTACACTTAAAACCTTTTTTTTTTGTTGCTGTTTTCTTAAACTTAACAGTTCTCTCTCTCTCTCTCTCTCTCTCTCTCTCTCTCTCTCTCTCTCTCTCTCTCTCTCTCTCTCAACAAAAAAGCGCTCTCCACCTCTCTACTCCGCTCTCTTCTCTCGATCCTCCGGAAAATGTTGTTTTCAACAAAAAAGCGCAACAGAGCTCCAAGCCACCTATGTTTACAACCGCTACAGTTCTCTCGATGCCTGCGGAGCTGCAAATGGTATGCTGACGCACACGGTCACTTCAAATACAGAGAAAGAAGCTCAAGCCAACTGCTTCTACACCAAAATGCTTGCTGATGGGACAAACGTCCCTGGGACCAGAGGAGGGGACTTGGGATACAGATACACGTGGGAGTGCGTGTTGCAGTTTTTAACGATATGGGGGAGAACGTCTTTTTGTTTACGTTCATTCCCCCTCAGCTCATGGACATGAACTGTAGATTTCACCAGGATGAATCCCCTGACGAAGGGATATACTGCGCCAAAATTGATCGGAAAGTGTACAGGTTTACAGTCTTCTGTGTGTGTGTATGCATGTATGTATGTATGTATGTATCTCTGCATCCGTCCATCCCTACATTTACCCATTCATCCGTCTATTTCTTTCTGTTTATCTCTCTGTTTGCACCACACACACACACACTCATACACACACACATGCGCGCGCGCACACGCACACACACACACTTTAAGGTTATTTTCAGGTATGTTGTAGGGATACTTAGAGGGACATTTATATGCTAAGTGCATAACCTCAATATGCATCTCTCTCTCTCTCTCTCTCTCTCTCTCTCTATATATATATATATATATATATATATATATATATATATATATAATGTACAATGAAACAATAAATTCCAAGGATAAGTACCGAGCACCATTCCAGCAACTTACAGAGCAGCTAGGAGTTGCAATGACTGCAAGAAATATTGGAATTTGTTGTTTCATTGTAATTTAGTCCCTTGTGGATTCATTCCAAG
Organism: Conus betulinus; assembly: GCA_016801955.1. Classification (NCBI taxonomy): domain Eukaryota; kingdom Metazoa; phylum Mollusca; class Gastropoda; order Neogastropoda; family Conidae; genus Conus; species Conus betulinus. The sequence goes on along the minus strand of JADBJO010009453.1, from coordinate 44,463 downwards.
AACTGGCCCTCAGCACTTGTGTCTTAAGAGGTTATGTTTTTATATTTTCTACTTTTTCACAAGAAAATGTAGCTTGTTTTGCTCTTTCATGATTTTCTTTTGCTTCTTAGGTGGCACCTTTAGTTAGTTTTTTGAAAACTCAACAAACATATTATGGTATTGCACACCAGCCTTTTTCTGGTATAGCATTCTTCTTAAAACCGAAAAGGCAGAGGAGTCAAATTACCACTCTTCGCGGTCACTGAGGAGAAACAATCAGGTTTCGAAATACTGGTATCTGACCAGGCGTTATATGTTAGTGAGTTTTCTCCCCATTGGAGATGGTCTCCTTCTTTGGAGACTAGGCCTATAAGCTTGCTGAAGGTTCATTTTGAGAAGCATTTATTTATTCCCCATTCACCCACTCAAGCACATACTGTCAGATAGGCAGAATCATCTACCACTGCAGATATGAAGGCTTACCACCCCCTATTTCTACTATCTGAGACATATGAGCAAGCTTTGTTTATAATTCAATATATATATATATATATAGAGATGATGGTTGTAAAAAGCCAACGACAGTTTAAAAACAGTGCTCAACCGTATTGGTAGCGGCATCTGTAAATAAGTAGGTTTAAAAGTAAGCTTAAAATCTACAACATTGCTTCTTGCATGCTCGTGCAATCATCAGGATCCTGATGATTGCACGAGCATGCAAGAAACAACGTTGTAGATTTTAAGCTTACTTTTAATTAAACCTACTTCTTTATATATATATATGGTTTCATACTTTTGTGTGTTTGATTGGAGAAATAACTATCCAGAACACACACACCCACCCCCCTCCCTTTGTTTAGGTGTATTTTTGTTGCTTGTATCTTAAAGAGATAACTGCCACAATATTAGGGAGGTATACTGGATCGTGTTGATAAAAACTGATTTTTATTTGAAAAAAAAAACAACAACAAAAAAACACACACACAAAAAAAAAAACCCAGCCGAAATCGGCCATGCCGAAATGGGACATACGCCGATATACCGCAGACAACATGTCCCTACAGCCCTTGCAGAATTGTAACGAAAACTTGAACACATGAAATGATGAAACTAAATTTTCGTCAACGTTTTTGTCCTGAAACCACAATCACTTGCTCTTTAGTGAAGTCTGAGTCGAATCCAAAAGAATATTGGTCGTATGTGGATCGTCGTGTCCTGGAGACATGCCCTTTAACATCTCGCTACTGCTTTCTGTTTTACCGGGTCCGATCCAACGTTTCGTATTTTTCAAACCGAGGTGTGTCATTGACACAGTAAATCCACTGATTTAGCTGTTTGGTCAGCATATTTTTCAAAAACAGAACAAATTCACCGTGCACTGGTGTCATGTCCGATCGACATCACCGACCTTTTGGGGATAAAAAATATACCGCACTGCTCGTTTCAGCCATTTGCAATTTGTATCCGTTCGCCGGGTCACGTGTTTTTCAACGGACACAAAAACCAGGAGCAGACAATGTCAGAAAGGCGAAGAATCAGTAAGCGTTTATTCATGTCCACCAATGTTCACTGTCCCCACCGAGGAAATGCCAGAAATCACATCTGACACTTACGTTTTTCGTTAAGTAAAACGTATCACAAGCGATACAAATTAGATCTGGTTATTCTTATGCTTTATGACGTTGCGGACCGTGATAGAGGAGGCGTTTCAATGGTCAGTTACTTCAATATTGTAAACTCACAGTCAGTTGTGAATATTTTCCTAAAGTTCTAGCATTGTGTTGTTCAAAATTTATCATTTTATAACTAATGTATCATTTAATGCATAAAGTTGAGGGAAAAGTAAGAGTTTGATATAAGTTAACTGCAATTACTGTTAGAATGACTGATCAAGTGTAAAAAACACAGTTTTAATTTGAAATCAGATTAAAGGCATTCTGTGTTGCTATCTTTATCTTTTTTAATATCTCATTCAACTGAAACTCCTGGAGTAATATTTCAGTCCATCCATAAGCCACTCCCACCCCCACCACAGAAACACACACACACACACACACACACACACACACACACACACACACACACACACACACACACACACCTAATTTAATGTCCCGTCACACAAATTGGTGATTGAAGACATTTTGAAATGACCTATTTTTTTTTTATTGAGATATCAACATGAGAGAGAGAGAGAGAGAGAGAGAGAGAGAGAGAGAGAGAGAGAGAGAGAGAGAGAGAGAGATCACCTAGTGATATAAAAAAGAAATGGAGAGAATCTGCAAAGGGGGTGGAAAGAGAATTAGATGTTATAAGGAGAAAGCAGAAAAGAAACAAAAGTGTAATAAAAGAAATGGAAAGAATCTGCAAAGGGGGATGGGAAGAGAATTAAATGTTATGAAGAGAAAGCAGAGAAAGAAAAAAAGAAAATATGGCCTAACTGGATGATCTGTAGCGCTTAAAGATAAAACGAAAAAAAATAGCGATTGATTATGCTGAATGATATATTTGACTACGTATATGTACATTACACGATACAGTTCCCGTGAAGCTGTCTTTTCCGATTTGCTTTGTAAACCTTGTAAACTTTTGTGTCAGTGTCAGTCAGACTGTAGCATTGTGCAAAGCTTTCTTGATTGTTTATGAAACTGATCTGTTTAAAATTCAGTATCAAGTTGTTCCAATGAGCACTTATGGTTTTCCGCAAACATGTGGACTGCAGTGGCTCATTATACCAAAGCACCTGTATAAGGGATTCTCCCTTCTATTTTTCATATTTGATTGACTTAAAAATGAATACCTAAGTATGGCTTGACTATCCTGTTTGCTTTTGAAACTGATCTTATTCATGTTTTTATTGCATGTATGCTTACTGTTGTAAAAAAAAAATAAGATCCACTATTCTTTTTATGTCCATACAGACAAGTGTTACAACTGACCCTTGTCTATTGTTTCAAGAATTAAATGAACAAAAGATGCACTGACTGCTTGTGCATGCTTACTTTTTCTTTGAAATGAGCAGGCTGACTTGTTTATGTTCCTTAGCAGCTGTAGTGGATGTTTACATAATACACCATAATGTACAAACATGAGCTGGTGTCAGATGTGATGACAGACATGAAAACTCTACCTCATTTTTCACTTACAAACTGACAGAACTGCTGACTTTAAACATCATATTTGTAATATCATCCAGCATTCCAGAAAGCCCCAGTTTCACAACCCTTGGTCTGGCATTACTGTACTGTTGCAAGCATTTTTCATGTCCAGCAACACAATTGATTTATCACTGGGTGATCTGATATGTCATCAGAAAAAGCATAATACAAGTTATCTTTTTCATACTATTTTCATGCATGTGAAAAGTGCGACTTTCAAAAATTACAGACATTTTTACCTGTTTCAACCGATTGTACCCGACAAAATTTTCTTAATTTCTAAATTTACATCGTTCGTGAAAAAACTCCGTATGCACGTACAATTTTAAGCGCTGAACAATGTTATGCAAATTTTACGAATCAAAACTTAACACTGGTCGTTAAAAACCGTTATTTTCTAAATTTACACAGTTATTGATAAAATTCGGTATGCGTATGTCCAGTAACGGTAAGTACTTTTGCAACATGGATGGAACAGGGTAAGGGGATGATAAGGGAGGAATGAGAGGGGCCAGGAAAATGATTGTACCGTGCAAAGCCTGATACACTATTTTTACATTAGACACAGACCCGTTGATTAACTCAAGCAAAACCTAGCCTGCCTGACTCGGTGTGTGTGTGCAAGCGCGCGCGTGTGTGTATGTGTGTGTGTGTCAGTGATGGTACTAATAGTTGCTGGCAATTCTTTGCATTTATATTTCTTTGCCATGAATGTATCTGTGAATATAATGCTGTATGTATTACAGAATAATTGGTTTAGCTGTTTTATGTTCGGTTTAGGTGGATGGATGGCGGATGGGGGGAGGGGATAGAGACTGAGGGGTTGCCGGGGCAAAGGTTTTTTTTCTTTTCTTTTTTTTTCTTTTTCTCGTGTGTGTGCGCGTGTGTGCTTTGTCTCTTTCATCTCAGTGACATAAAATTTTTGGCCATTTTTTTTCATAGTTATGTAGATATGGATGGACCGTTAAAAATCCCATTTGGATGCGTTATCATGTGTATCATTGATAAAAGTCCAGCTCACTCTTAAAATGATGAATGCATTCATGTGCTGTTTATAGACATAATGATTTTGTTCTGGCAGATATTTAGTTATGAAAATGATATTTAAATACTTGATAGATGATGCCGGCTTACAACGTTTGAAATATGCTCAGTAGATGGTGTTCGTGTGTAGTTTACTACTAGATTGGCATTAGCAGATGAGGGCCTAGGTTGCCTTGCGCCGCCCCTCCCCTTTTCCCCCCATCATCTTTCCTTCCCCTCCCCGTTCTCTCCCTCTTTCTCCGACGTTGCACTTCCCCATTCTTTGTTTTCTTTTCCCCCCCCCCCCCCCCCCCCTCCCCCGGAAAATGTGGTAATTTGTGCGATAGCATTTAATTGTATGCCTTGCGCTTTGCTGTTGCAGTTACCTTGCACGCTTGTGTCGTTCTTTAAACAAGACACACGAGCTGAAAAGGTACTCGTGCAAGCCGTGTACAAGTTGGTTGCACGCGCTACGGCACGCGCTGTCATATGGCAAGTGTGGACAGATGGCTGCAGACTTGCTGACTCGGCGCACGGTCCTGTCCCTCCCGTTTTTTTTCCCCGCCGTTGTTTACATCCGTACTTTTTGAGTACTCACATTAGTTTCAAAGTATATCAGTATATCCTCAATGCTGTCGGCGCACATAAGCGCATCGTTCCCCAAAAAAATTAACCATGTTTTGTTATTACAGCCTTGATTTTTGACTTTACCAATTTTTGCTTTGTCTTATGTCATGCTTGCTTTTCTTTTATACATTTGGTCTTTATGTTCAACTGGAGGAAATCCTTTGTTGAATGAGACGCTGTTTTTCTTTTGCGAGAGAGATGGTGAGATTTTGTTGTCGCTTAGGGGACTGGTGATTTTATTGTATTTACCTACCTGTATTTCAGTTACATAGTATGTCGATTGCAGGGTACAGTAGCTTCTGCATACAGTTGTGTATCCCTGCCTCTACTTATAAAGTTATAACATGAGTAACTCTGTAAGGTTTTGTTCAATGAACTGCCGTGGCCTAGCGGATCAAAAAGAGGAGGGATGTGTTTCACTNCCACTGTGAAACCCTCTTTAAAGACACAGACCTCAGTGTCGATTTCCTCTCCACCCATTGGTGAAGTCCTGTCGGGTCACTGGTATCAGCCAATTCATGGAGACTGTCACTGGACAGATGTGATTGCACTCTTGAGAGGGGAGAGCTCAGTCAAGCTGGCTCCACAAATAATTTGTCAGTAGGGGGCTTACTAGGTGGTGTCCTGGCTGTTCGTCAGATCATAGCAAGCACCACTTAACACCACCAAAGTGACTGGGCAACAGTGGGTCATCTCTTGTGGGTCACCTCATGCATGACAAGGCATTGACTGCTCCCTGTAGACTGACGTGTGGGGGCCAAGGCTTGGCGGGATGAGCCACGCTGTGGCTGTGGATGAGGAGCTGGAATGAGCCGTGTGGGGGCAACGCCTGTGAGTTGGCTTGGAAGATGGAAGACAGCATAATGGATTAAAAAAAAAAAAAAAAAAAAAAAAAAAAAAAAAAAAAAAATCAAGTAGGCATGTTCCAGATTTTTACCGGCTGCAGCTGGTTATTTAACATCTGTTGCAGTCAATTTTAAGTAAAGAAAAAAATGATTTTGCATCTTTAGTATTGTGTCTTAAAGTTAAAGATTAATACTGAGAAGGCCACTGAAAATGATGACTAGGATTACAATAGACTCTGTAGACTCAGGCTTTGTCTGGAATGCTGGTAATAATGGACTGACCCTTTGCTTTTTACAAGATTTAATACTCTGATGGACGGTGCCCACTATTATGAACAGCCTGCAGCAGAGTGTACTCAGAATCTGTCCTGATGCAGGGTGCTGATCATAAAGGACATACTGATTGCAGCACTGATTATAGCTGAAGCTGAACTCTGGCTGCTCAAAGACAACAGTGACTTTGGTTTTGACATTAACAATAACATGAGTGTTGTATTATCATATACTGGACTCTTTACCTTTAAGGTGACAATTTATAAACTGTCTAATGTAGCCTTTATATTTAATAAAACAGTGGGGGGAGTTTTTTTTTTTTTTTTTTTTTTCAAAAGTCAGTACAGCTTTTATGGGAATAAAAATAACCATATAAACTTCTATCTCTTGAGTGTTGTATTTTCCTGGTGTATCGATCCACCACATCATAGTCTGTACCCTCACAGAGGCCTTAAAACTGGAATATAAAATTCTACCTCTTGAGTGTTAATGCATTTTCCTGGTTTACTGATCCACCCCAGCATAGTCTGTATCCTCACAGAGCCTTAAAACTTGTTGAAGCACAGTGAGAGCTATCTGCAGCACTAAAGTCATGGTTCCTCTGATAGACAGACATGGGGTGCAGCCACAGAAATACAACAAAACAGTTTTTTGCTTCAAATTATAATATCTAAGTCACTATTAAATTGGTCACATCCACATGGCACATGTAGAGCACTATCATCACTGGGAGCTTTGGGGGGGAAAATGGGGGGGGGGGGGGGGGGTCATCATTCTGGGGGCATTTTTTGTTCTAAATTTGGAAAATAAAAGCTAAATCAAGAAGTCATCATTCCCATTCTCTGACATGTGTGTGTGTGTGTGTGTGTGTGTGTGTGTGTGTGTGTGTGTGTGTGTGTAGTCTTATGTTCTGTGGGGGGGGGGGGGGGTGTTGAGTGGGGGGGGAGGCATCATACACAGTCACTGGAAGGAATAGTCAGAAGACTATGTCACTGTGGATTAGAGATGGGAGGGATGCGGGACAATGTGAGATTTCTGATTTTATCTTTTACACTGACTTCCTTACCTCACATAACACAGACAGTTTCCTTGTATTTTGATTATGCACAGAGCTTTAGATTTTTTTTCAGTCATCATGGGACACATCAGATGGCAGCTTAAAATGTGGGGATAAAATGCAAGAGCATGACACAAACTTTTTAAGGTAACATCTCAGAGCTTTCAATGAAGTTTTCATGCAGTTTTAACCAGTTGTTAGCAGTTAAAGCATCATGAATTTGCTGTTAACTGTACTTTCACACTGGTGAACACTGTGTTCACGTTTACTAAACAGTGCTGTATGTGTGTGTATGATATGTGTATGATATGTGTATGATGTGTGTATGATGTGTGTGTGTGTGTGTGTGTGTGTGTGTGTGTGTGTGTGTGTGTGTGTGTGTGTGTGTGTGTGTGTGTGAGAGAGAGAGAGAGAGGAGAGAGAGAGAGAGAGAGAGAGAGAGAGAGAGAGAGAGAGAGAGAGAGAGAGAGGAATATGTGAACATCAGATGAGAGAACTGCGCATTCACAATTATGATATTATTAGGGTAAAAGAAAAAAAAAGGTGTGTGTGGGGGGGGGGGGGGGGGGGGGGGGGGCAGGGGGGTAGGAAAAAAAGGTAGGGAAAGTAAAGGTGGTGGGGTGGGGTGGAAAGCAATGAGTAGTGGTGGGGGGTGGGGGGGGGGGGGGGGTACTGTGTATATTGTCTTCCTGAACTGCATCATGAATGAATGTTACAAGCCTCATTATCAAAACACACACATGCCACAAACCCTCTCAGAATCCTTCAGGGGGACTATTCAAATTAGAGTTGAAAACAATGTCAGCAATAAAGTTGGCCAGTGCTACAGCAGCCAGTGTCATTTCAATGCTAGCCAAGCTTGCAAATGGGCTGTTAATGCTATCACAGAGTTCATAGCAGATGCTTTCAAATGGACTGTTGATGCTATCACAGAGTTTCATAGCAGGTGCTTTCAAATGGACTGTTGATGCTATCACAGAGTTCATAGCAGGTGCTTTCAAATGGACTGTTGATGCTATCACAGAGTTCATAGCAGGTGCTTTCAAATGGACTGTTGATGCTATCAGAGTTCATAGCAGGTGCTTTCAAATGGGCTGTTAATGCTATCACAGAGTTAATAGCAGGTGCTTTCAAATGGGCTGTTAATGCTGTCACAGAGTTAATAGCAGGTGCTTTCAAATGGGCTGTTAATGCTATCATAGAGTTAATAGCAGGTGCTTTCAAATGGGCTGTTGATGCTATCACAGAGTTAACAGCAGGTGCTTTCAAATGGACTGTTGATGCTATCACAGAGTTAATAGCAGGTGCTTTCAAATGGGCTGTTGATGCTGTCACAGAGTTAACAGCAGGTGCTTTCAAATGGACTGTTGATGCTATCACAGAGTTAACAGCAGGTGCTTTCAAATGGGCTGTTGATGCTATCACAGAGTTAACAGCAGGTGCTTTCAAATGGGCTGTTGATGCTATCACAGAGTTAACAGCAGGTGCTTTCAAAGGACTCACAGACTCAACCTTTAAGTGTTAAGGAGGGCCATGTAAGCTGTTCATTTTAGTTGGTGAAGTCATTTAAGTTTTTCATATGGCTTTTTTTTTTCTTCAACAGGGTCAGAGGAAAGCTGTGTGCATGTGAATTTTAACACTTTTCAAATTTCATCTCAAACTGGCATTAAGCCCTCCCTATCATCAGTTTGGAACAGAAATCCCCCAAATAATGAGGCTAGAGATGGAGTGATGGGAACTTCTTGTTTTCTTGTTTGCTTTGTTTTGCTTTACATTCTGGTGTTTTGTTTCCCTTTTCACCATTACTTTTTATTGTCTCTTTTTTCCCCTTTAAATCATGGTTTGTTCTATTGCAAATATGTTATTCTTTTCTTTTTTTTTTTTTTTATTTTTCTCAGACAGTTTGGTAGTTTATCTGCAAATACTTCTCCATCATGTACATTAAACTCACTTTAGGCCTATTGCATTTTTGTGTGTGTGTGTGTGTGTGTGTGTGTGTGTGTGTGTGTGTGTGTGTGTGTGTGTGAGAGAGTGAGAGAGAGAGAGAGAGAGAGAGAGAGAGAGTGTAAGATGTGTAAGATTAAGATTAAGAGAGTCAACAGCAGAGAGAGACTGTCAGAGAGAGAGAGGATTAAAAGCAAAAGACAGAGAGAGACCTGTGTGTGTGTGTGTGTGTGTGTGTGTGTGTGTGTGTGTGTGTGTGTGTGTGTGTGTGAGAGAGAGAGAGAGAGAGAGAGAGAGAGAGAGAGAGAGAGAGAGAGAGAGAGATTTTTATAAGTGCATGTGTTTGAATATGTGTGTGTGGTACTGATGGTGCATTTCCATCTTTTCCCCCCCCCCCCCCCTGTCCTCTAACATCCAACTGCACCCCCCCTCCCACTTCTCACCCAGTTCCTCTCCTCCCTTCCCCCTCCATTTGCACCCTCCACCCCACTGTCCCCTTTTTTCTTTTTCCTTTACTCTCCTTTGAACAACTCCTGCACTCTTTTTGACTGTTTTGAAATGCAAACTGTTCTTCAACAGAGGCACACATATGCACTGACTTACAGCTGTACACAGCAAAGAATGATTTTCACATTAACATTGATAAAGGACTAAATTTGTACTTTATTGACACTAATGCACTCATCATAAATTGTCCCCTGTGGGGGGGAAGTTTTTTTTTTTTTTTTTTTTTTTTTTTTTTTTTTTTTTTTTCCCTCCTGTCACAAGAATCATGAATTAGAGGAGGTGGTTTGGAAAAAAAATTCACACACACACACACACACACACACACACACACACACACACACACACACAAATCACCCCTGAAATAAAGGCACCCTTTATCATACCAAGAGAAATGAACAAAATAAGAGCAGTTCCCAGCACAATGTGGCAGCTGTCCATCGTATTGAAATATTAATTTCTAAGAAAAAAAAAATTGAGTTGTGTCTGACTGACAGATGGGAGACAACAAACTATCAGTGCAGTGGCTTCATTGTACTCCCATCAACTATGCACAAACTGCTAGTAGTATCAGTCTGAGCAGGTGATTACATTACATAGAGACACTCTTTCCCATCTTTTTTCTTTCACTTGGGGGTAATCCTAAGATTTTGCAGTGTTTCAAACTGCCTGTTCATCATGAACATATGATTTAGGGGGTACTTCAAATTACAAATTTGAAAAAAAAAAAAAAAGAAAACATAATACAGCACACTGAACACACTCTTCCAAACTTGTACTCACCATGACCATGCTGTTTTTAAAAAAAAATGTCAGTAAAATGTTGTTGGCAAGTGCTTCAGCAGCCAGCATCATTTCATTGAGGCAAAAATTGCACATGGGCTGTTACATGCCATCACAGAGCTAATACTAGGTGCTTTCAAAGGATTCACAGACTAACGTAAGAGTGCGGTACCATGTAAATTACTCATTTTAGATGGGTATTGATTAAAGTTCTTTCATGTGCATATCACTTCTTCAATAGGGTCAGAGGAAGGTTGTGTACTGCATGAAAATCTGAAACCTTTCAAATTCCATTTCAAACTAGCATTAGGCCCTCCCTGTCATCAGTTTGGAAGAGAACCCCCAAATAATGAGGCTAGATGGAGTGATGGGAACTTGTCAGTATTCTTGTTTTTTTTTGTGTTGTGTGTGTGTGTGTGTGTGTGTGTGTGTGTGTGTGTGTGTGTGTGTGTGTGTGTGTGTGTGTGTGTGTGTGTGTGTGTGTTGTGTGTGTTTTTTTTTTTCATTTTTCATTCCTTAAACTCTTGTTTCCCTTTTCACCATCACTCTTATTTACTTACTCCTTTTCTTTTTAAGTCATGTTTTGTCCTATCTAAAATAATCTGTGATTCTTCTTGGCTTTTCTTTTTCAGACCTCAGTGTTGATTTCCTCTCCACCCATTGGTGAAGTCCTGTGGGGTCACTGGTATCAGCCAGTTCATGGAGACTGTCACTGGACAGATGTGATTGCACTCTTGAGAGGGAGAGCTCAGTCAAGCTGGCTCCACAAATAATTTGTCAGTAGGGGGCTTACTAGGTGGTGTCCTGGCTGTTCGTCAGATCATAGCAAGCACCACTTAACACCACAAAGTGACTGGGCAACAGTGGATCATCTCTTGTGGGTCACCTCATGCATGACAAGGCATTGACTGCTCCCTGTAGATTGATGTGTGGGGGCCAAGGCTTGGCGGGATGAGCCACGCTGTGGCTGTGGATGAGGAGCTGGAATGAGCCGTGTGGGGGCAACGCCTGTGAGTTGGCTTGGAAGATGAAAGACAGCATAATGGAAAAAAAAAAAAAAAAAAAAAAAAAAAAAAAAAAGAAAATCAAGTAGGCATGTTCCAGATTATTTTTACCGCTGCTGCAGCTGGTTATTTAACATCTGTTGCAGTCAATTTTAAGTAAAGAAAATGATTTTGCATCTTTAGTATTGTGTCTTAAAGTTCAAGATTAATACTGAGAAGGCCACTGAAAATGATGACTAGGATTACAATAGACTCTGTAGACTCAGGCTTTGTCTGGAATGCTGGTAATAATGGACTGACCCTTTGCTTTTTACAAGATTTAATACTCTGATGGACGGTGCCCATTATTATGAACAGCCTGCAGCAGAGTGTACTCAGAATCTGTTCTGATGCAGGCCCGTGCTGATCATAAAGGACATACTGATTGCAGCACAGATTATAGCTGAAGCTGAACTCTGGCTGCTCAAAGACAACAGTGACTTTGGTTTTGACATTAACAATAACATGAGTGTTATTATCATATACTGGACTCTTTACTTTAAGGTGACAATTTAAAACTGTCTAATGTAGCCTTTATTTTAATAACAGTTTTTTTTTTTTTTTTTTTTTTTTTTCAAAAGTCAGTACAGCTTTTTATGGGAATGTAAATAACCATATAAACTTCTATCTCTTGAGTGTTGTATTTTCCTGGTGTATCGATCCACCACATCATAGTTTGTACCCTCACAGAGGCCTTAAAACTGGAATATAAAATTCTACCTCTTGAGTGTTAATGCATTTTCCTGGTTTACTGATCCACCCCAGCATAGTCTGTATCCTCACAGAGCCTTAAAACTTGTTGAAGCACAGTGAAAGCTATCTGCAGCACTAAAGTCATGGTTCCTCTGATAGACAGACAATGGGGTGCAGCCACAGAAATACAACAAAACAGTTTATTGCTTCAAATTATAATATCTAAGTCACTATTAAAATTGGTCACATCCACATGGCACATGTAAGAGCACTATCATCACTGGGAGCTTTGGGGGGGGGGGGGGGGGGGGGGGGGGGGGTCTGGGGGCATTTTTTGTTCTAAATTTGGAAAATAAAAGCTAAATCAAGAAGTCATCATTCCCATTCTCTGACATGTGTGTGTGTGTGTGTGTGTGTGTGTGTGTGTGTGTGTGTGTGTGTGTGTGTGTGTGTGTGTGTGTAGTCCTATGTTCTGTTGGGGGGGGGGGGGTGTTGAGTGGGGGGGGAGGCATCATACACAGTCACTGGAAGGAATAGTCAGGAGACTATGTCACTGTGGATTAGAGATGGGAGGGATGCGGGACAATGTGAGATTTCTGATTTTATCTTTTACACTGACTTCCTTACCTCACATAACACAGACAGTTTCCTTGTATTTTGATTATGCACAGAGCTTTAGATTTTTTTTCAGTCATCATGGGACACATCAGATGGCAGCTTAAAATGTGGGGATAAAATGCAAGAGCATGACACAAACTTTTAAGGTAACATCTCAGAGCTTTCAATGAAGTTTCATGCAGTTTTAACCAGTTGTTAGCAGTTAAAGCATCATGAATTTGCTGTTAACTGTACTTTCACTTGGTGAACACTGTGTTCACGTTTACTAACAAGTGCTGTATGTGTGTGTATGATGTATATGTATGATGTGTATGATGTGTGTGTGTGTGTGTGTGTGTGTGTGTGTGTGTGTGTGTGTGTGTGTGTGTGTGCAGAGAGAGAGAGAGAGAGAGAGAGAGAGAGAGAGAGAGAGAGAGAGAGAGAGTGTGAATATGTGAACATCAGATGAGAGAACTGCGCATTCACAATTATGATATTAGGGGGGGGGGGGGGGGGGGGGGGGGGGGGGGGGGGCAGATGGTTTAGGAAAAAAAGGTAGGGAAAGTAAGTAAAGGTGGTAGGGGGTGGAAAGCAATGAGTAGTGGGGGGGGGGGGGGGGGGGGGGGGGGGGGGGGGGGGGGTACTGTGTATATTGTCTTCCTGAACTGCATCATGAATGAATGTTACAAGCCTCATTATCAAAACACACACATGCCACAAACCCTCTCAGAATCCTTCAGGGGGACTATTCAAATTAGAGTTGAAAACAATGTCAGCAATAAAGTTGGCCAGTGCTACAGCAGCCAGTGTCATTTCAATGCTAGCAAAACTTGCAAATGGGCTGTTAATGCTATCACAGGTTCATAGCAGATGCTTTCAAATGGACTGTTGATGCTATCACAGAGTTCATAGCAGGTGCTTTCAAATGGACTGTTGATGCTATCACAGAGTTCATAGCAGGTGCTTTCAAATGGACTGTTGATGCTATCACAGAGTTCATAGCAGGTGCTTTCAAATGGACTGTTGATGCTATCACAGAGTTCATAGCAGGCTTTCAAAAATGGACTGTTGATGCAAGATGGACTAGCAGGTGCTTTCAAATGGACTGTTAATCATCACAGAGTTAATAGCAGGTGCTTTCAAATGGACTGTTAATGCTATCACAGAGTTAATAGCAGGTGCTTTCAAATGGGACTGTTAATGCTATCACAGAGTTAATAGCAGGTGCTTTCAAATGGCTGTGATGCTATCACAGAGTTAACAGCAGGTGCTTTCAAATGGGCTGTTAATGCTATCACAGAGTTAACAGCAGGTGCTTTCAAAGGACTCACAGACTCAACCTTTAAGTGTTAAGGAGGGCCATGTAAGCTGTTCATTTTAGTTGGTGAAGTCATTTAAGTTTTTCATATGGGCTTTTTTTTTCTTCAACAGGGTCAGAGAAAGCTGTGTGCATGTGAATTTTAACACTTTTCAAATTTCACATCAAACTGGCATTAAGCCCTCCCTATCATCAGTTTTGAACAGAAATCCCCCAAATAATGAGGCTAGATAGAGTGATGGGAACTTCTTTGTTTTCTTGTTTTGCTTTGTTTTGCTTTACATTCTGGTGTTTTGTTTCCCTTTTCACCATTACTTTTATTGTCTCTTTTTTCCCCTTTAAATCATGGTTTGTTCTATTGCAAATATGTTATTCTTTCTCTTTTTTTTTTTTATTTTCTCAGACAGTTTGGTAGTTTATCTGCAAATACTTCTCCATCATGTACATTAAACTCACTTAAGGCCTATTGCATTTGGGTGTGTGGTGTGTGTGTGTGTGTGTGTGTGTGTGTGTGTGTGTGTGTGTGTGTGTGTGTGTGTGTGTGTGTGTGTGTGTGAGAGAGAGAGAGAGAGAGAGGAGAGAGAGAGAGAGAGAGAGAGAGAGAGAGAGAGAGAGAGAG
>JADBJO010009453.1:17500-27500 GCA_016801955.1 Conus betulinus | reverse complement strand
TGTGTGTGTGTGTGTGTGTGTGTGTGTGTGTGTGTGTGTGTGTGTGTGTGTGTGTGTGTGTGTGTGTGTGTTGTGTGCATGTGCTTGTGTGTGGTACTGACGGTGCATTTCCCTATGTCTCTCTCCCCCCTCCTCTCACACCCCACTGCACCCCCTTCCACTTCCCACCAGCCCCCCCCCCCCCCCCCCCCCCCCCCCCCCCCCTTTCCCTCCTCTCACTACACCTCCAACTCAAGACAGACACACACATGCACTGATAAAGGGGTGGGTTTGGAAAAAAAAATTAACATAGAAATCACATGTGTCACAACAGTACCCTTTACCATAACAACAGGCATGAATAAATAGGAGAGGAATTCCCAGCAAAATTTGGCAGCTGTCCATCCTATTTGAATACTGATTTTGAAGAATAAAATCTGAGTTGTGTCTGACATGCCGGAAGGGAGACAATATCAGGGCAGTACTTCACTGTCCTTCCATTAACTATGCACAGACTGCCTGTAATAATCATCAGTCTGACCAGGTGATGGTGTCTACAGATATAGAGAGGCTCTCTTGTTTTTTTTTTTTTCTTTCACTTGGGGGTGATTCCAAGAATTTGCAGTGTTTCTGACTGACGTATCATCATGAAAAACTGACTTTTTTCAGGAGGTACTTCAAATTAAGATTTTCCCCAAAAAATGAAAACTTAGTTGTTACAACACACTGAACACATTCTTTCCAGCCTGTACTTATCATGACCATACTGTGTTTTTAAAAATGTCAGTAAAAAGTTGCTGGCAAATGCTTCAATGGCCTGTGTCATTTTAATGCAAACAAAAATTGCAGACGAGCTGCTACAGGCTATCACAGAGCTCTAAACAGGTGCTTTCAAGGAACTCACAGACTCAACCTATGTATGTAACTGTAAGTGTCATGTAAACTGCACAGTTGAAAACTGATTGTAGATTTTCATGTGGGCATTATTCTTCAAAAGAGTCAAAGAAAAATTGTGTACAGGCGGCATTTGAAAAACTAATGTGCTAAGGCCTTGCTTAAGAAGTATTTCAAAAACTTATGTGCTAAGGCCTTGCTTGCTTAGTATTTGCAGACTGGCACATTCTGATTGTTTTGAGAATTTTCATTGCGTCTGAAAGTTGATTCTCTTTTTTTTTTTTTTTTTTTTTTTTTTTTTTTTTTTTTTTTCCATATGACAATGTTCAAGGTACACGCCAGGTGGTTCCAAGGAGGCTGTTGGGGGCTACCACCTGATGCAAAGATAAGGCAACATTTTTTTTTCTCTCATTTCATTTCTGCATCTTTTTACTTACAGAGTTAACATAAACCTGTGTAAGAAATCTGCCAACTCACATTGTTGTAGGATGATGACTCAGCAGACAAGCCGAACGTGACCAGAACTCTTCAGTGCTTACGAATAATATCCGGGAAGTTACCTTAGAAACATAACGCTCTCTTGTTCATCAGCTCGCTCAGTCACCGACACGCCATCACACGTCTCCACTTTAATAATACTACAATTGCCACCATGGAAATGCTGAACAGTTTTTAAAAACACAATACACACTAGGCTTGTAAGTTGTGTAGTGCTTCCAGACCAATTTCCCCACAGAAACTAGCAATCACACAAGCAACAGCGTACACATGTAAAAGCAAACAACAAAAATGTAAGCTTATCATACATATATATATATATATATATATATATATATATATATATATATATATATATATATATATCAAGAATACTACTAAAACGCCTAAAAAATTCTTGAGTGCTCAACCCCTGGGGAGCAACATCTGTTAAAAAATATTTTTTTTTAAATCACTGATATATATATATATATATATATATATATATATATATATATATATTCAGGCAAACAGCTGATAAAGCCTGTAAGAACTAAGATGAATCACTGATCTGACATATGAGAATTATGATAAAATGTCAGTCCAATTGGTGTCAGTCAAGGTCACAAGGAAGTAGCTCTCATTTTCATTATTTTCTGCTAATTTAGTACGAGTACACTGGGCCTGGATAGGGTGACCCGCTTTCCGGACCAGCAGTGCAAATACTGGTACATTTAAATACATGACCAATAATTGTTTTTCCTAGACCCCACATCATTATCCTTCTCCTCTATACTACCATGTTCCCCACCCTCCTTAACCTTCTCCCAGTTTGGAACATAATGCTGGTTTAAACCAGGGTGGCGTATCAGTTTGTTGTCACCGCAGTTTTAAAAGCTAGCAACCTAACTTTATTTTTTCGCATACATCTTCATCTTTAGTCTTCCATGTGCATATTGTAGAATACCGTCAGATTATTTTTTCATTAAAGATTATCATGATCATGGAAAAGTGGGAGTAGAGAGGGTTTCATTTTTGTGTATGCATATATCTTTATTTCCCAGGGGCTTGGTATTTCATTGCCCCCTGAATATGGGTCTCTTCACCACCACCACCACCACCCCTACCCCCAGCCCTCAATACAAGAAGCGTGAGTGGCATGTGTGTATGTGTGTATGTGTGTGTGATGTGACAGAGAGAGAGAGAGAGAGAGAGAGAGAGAGAGAGAGAGAGAGAGAGAGAGAGTGTGTGTGTGTGTGTGTGTGTGTGTGTGTGTGTGTGTGTGTGTGTGTGTGTGTGTGTGTGTGTGTGTGTGTGTGTGTGTGTGTGTGTGTGTGTGTGTGTGTGTGTGTGTGTGTGCGCGTGTATGTGTATGTGTGTGTGCCCCCCCCCCCCCCCCCCCCTTTTTTTTTTTTTTTCACCCCTGTTCAAATAGTAATGTTAGCCTTTCACTCATTATTTCTATGCCTTTCCAGCTGCTACTAATATTGAAAAAAACATCACTAGATTTATCATTATAACTATTATTACTACTACCATCACTATTTTCATCATGATCATTACCATCCTATCATAAGTATGTAGCCTCCTCCCCGTTCCAATAGTAGGCTATTGGCTATTGTTGTTGTAGTACTCACATGTATTAAAAAAAAAAAAAAGAGAGAGAGAGAGAGAGTAGAGAGAGTGTAGTACCCCCCCCCCCCCCCCCCCCCCCCCCCCCCCCCCCCCGCATTCCAACAGTCCTTACAGCTTTGTACTCACTGATCATTTATATTCCTTTCTTCCGACTTTCATCATCACTATAGATACGCCTGCTACTGTATTTATCAGTATACTTATCATTCTTATTTCCATTATAGATCAAGGTCAGTCTAGTGACAATTGAAGGTGGTCAGAAATGTTCAATTCTAATCATTATCACAATGCAAAGGTTGCAGAACTGATGAAGGGAAAAATATGTATTGTGTGTGGAGGGGGGGGGGGGGGGGGGGGGGGGGGGGGGGGGGGGGGGGTGCTGGGTGCACAAGCACCCAGTTTAAAGATGAACATGATTTGAGACTTGAACTGGATTGGCATTGAAACATTGCTGATTGCACTCTGAGATTAGAGCTTTTAAAACAATATGGGTCATCATTTACACACTTTAGACGTCAAAGAGCATCACCCGCCTTTACAAACTAATCTTCTCACTTTAACTAAACATCAAGTTTTTGTTGTTGTTGTTGTTGTTTTTTTTTTTCTACTGGAAAGGGGCATGGAATGGAATCTTCTCATGGCAATCAGTCTTAGGGTGGATTAAAACAGGTCATGCAGAGGGTGCCGGCTATTCTCAACATATCGGTATTAACTTGTATGTGAATGACTGTGTGTGTAGGTATATAAAAAATAAATCATTTAAAAACACGTCCGCACACAAAAAAATGGCAGGGGGGGGGGGGGGGGGGGGGGGGGGGGGGGGGGGGGGGGGGGGGGGGCTGGACAGAGTCTTGGGGAGGAGAGAGAGAGGGGACTTTAGGTTGGATAGCAGGATGTCGGGATGGGGTTAAGAGGTATTGGAAAAGGTTGTCTGTATGCCACACAGAAACCTCTTTTCACCACTCCTGCTGTGACCCTTATTTTGGTGGACACCTGACCCTGTTTGCATTCCTATATCTTAAGAGCACTGTAAACTGTTCAGTGTTCTCTTTTCTTCTTTTGCAGAGGGAGGAATGGCTGGAGAAATCTGATTAGCAAACAAACAAAAAAAAAAAAACCCTGCTTTCTTCTCACTCTCAGAGTCATATGTCAGATTTTGATACTTTCAGCACAATTTTTTTTTTTTTTTTTTTTTTTTTTTTTGCTTTCTGGTGATGGCGTTTATTCTTTGATCTAGTTTAAAAAAAAAAAAAAAAAAAAATGTTTGGACACATTCTTACCAAGCACGTTTGGAGTACATGCTGAGCTATACAATGACCACCCCAATCCAGTTATCCACACTTCCTCAGCCATTACCCAGTTGTTACACGGCATAGCAAAAACAGGAGCGGGGACGTGTCGTGTAAAGTTTCCCGAGTTTGTTTGAAAATCGAAAGATAAAGGGAAAATTGGACGTGGCGCATCCTCACACATTTCAGGAAAACACAAAAAACCTCCTCTCTTCTGCTATGTGATAGAATGACCAACAAACAATCCTCAGCGTAAAAAAAAAAGGGGGGGGGGGGGGGGGGGGGGGGGGGGGGGGGGGATGGATCTCTACATCTAGTCGTTGAAAAAACACACACGCCAAACCGCCAAACGTTCATGCCACTGACCAAAAATTAGGAAAGTGTAAAAGTTGCCTCTGGCAGGAATTGTAGCCGTTCAAACTCACAATGAATGCAACGTCCTTGGTGAAATACAGAACATCATTTGCCCTCGCTTCCCAGTGCGGCCATGTCCGAACGGTGCATACACTTGAAAGTCAGTCAGCGTTGCTTCCCCTGTTTCCCATAGCGTTTTGTAGAGATGGTGTCCGTAAAAATTTTAGTAGCCTAGTAGATCACCCGTTCATTGAGGCAGTGGTGGGTCTTCCAGTCGGGGATGATTCCAGTATTCGTTTTTTACACTGTCGGAGACTTACGCATTTCTTTATTTACTCGTTTACATTTATCGAGTTTTAACATAAAGACTTAACGCTTATGTTTTTTTTTCAAATATGTACGCAGATCTAATTACTACGGAAATGTGGTATGGGCCCCGAATCTTAAAAAAAAGAAAAACATGTAAACGTAACAGAAAATGTAAGAAATGCTTTACCAAGAAATAATTAATTTAGGAATGAGCACACTGGCATCCAGGGAGAGATCAAATTTCCAACAACTGACAAGCCTATGCATCGGAGGCTGAGTGGTAGTACTTGATACGTCTGAGGCCTGTATGGTCATGATGGTAACGACGCCACACGAAATCTTTTTACTTTCAACGACAGTGTACACACAAGGGGACACCCACCGAAACTGGCAACATTTCTCTCTCATTTCATTTCTGCATCTTTTTACTAACAGAGTTATAAACCATTGTCACAAACCTGCCAACTTACATTGCCACCATGGAAACGCTTAACAGTTTTAAAAACACTTACACACACTAGGCTTTTTAGTCGCTTCCAGACCAGTTTCCCCACAGAAACTAGCATCACACACAAGCAACAGCGCACTCATGTAAAAAACAAACCAAAAATGTAAGCTTATCATTTCTGTCTGAATATTCAGACAAGCAGCTGATAAAGCCTGTAAGATGAATCACTTATTTGATGTATGATAATTATGATAAAATGTCAGTCCAGTCAGTGACGTTGGTGTGTCAGTCAGGTCACAAGGAACGTAGCTCTTATTTTCATTATTCTATGCTAGATTAGTACCAGCACAGGGCCCAGATAGGGTGACCACTTTCAGGACCAGCAGTGCAAATATTGGTACATTTACATACATGACCAGTAATTGTATTTCCTAACCCCCCACACCACTACCCTTTCTCCTCTATACTACCACGTTCCCCACCCTCCTTAACCTTCGCCCATGTTTGAAACGTAATGCTGCTTTAAGACAGGGCGGCGTATCAGTTTTGTCACCGCAGTTTTAAAAGCCAGCAACCTAACTTTATTTTTTCACGTTCGTCTTCATCTTTAGATTTAGTCTTTTATGTGCATATTGTAGAATACCATTACTTTATTTATTAGGTTACTGTGTATGTGTGTGCGCGGGCGTGCGTGTGTGTGTGTGCGTGCGTGCGTATGTGTGCACGTGTATGCATGTGTGTGTGTGTGTGTGTGTGTGTGTGTGTGTGTGTGTGTGTGATTTATCTTTATACTATTATTACTACGATCATCACTATTATCATCACTACCATTACATCATAACCATCATCATAACTCCTCCCTGTTCTAATAGTAGGCTACTAGCCTTTCACTCATTGATCATTTCTATTTCTTTCCACCGACTATATATCATTACGAATATTACTTTTAATTTTACCTTTCTGTCATGCTTATGATCCTCATATTATTATTATCATTACTATCAAGTCATCATCATCATCATCATTATCATTACTAATGTCCATAATTACCATAATTAATATTACCATTATGTTACAATTACTATTGTCCTATTATCACCAATCCTATTACCAGCAGCAACAGCAGCAGCAGTAGTAGTAGCAGAGTAGTAGTAGTAGCAGTAGAAGTAGTCAGCAGCAGCAGTAGTAGTAGTAGTAGTAGTAGTTGTTGTTGTTGTTGTTGTGCTCACATGTGTTAAAAAAAAAAAGTATATGGATGTAGGTAGGCCTATGTGGTTCCCCTCCCCCCCCCCCCCCCCTTTTTTTTTTTTTTTTCAATAGTCCTTTCATTTTTTTCTCACTGATCATTTATATTCTATTCCACCGACTATTATTATCATTATAGATAGGCCTACTACTGTATCTATCATTATGATTATCATTGTTATTTCCATTGCAGATCAAGGTCAGTCTAGTGGCAGACATGATTGAAGATAGTCAGAAATGCTCAATTCTAATCATGAACACAATGCAGTGGTTGCAGAACTGATTCAGGGGAAATATGTATTTGTGTGTGTGTGGGGGGGGGGGGGGGGGGGGGGGGGGGGGGGGGGTCAGAGCACTTGGTGCACAAGCACCGTTTCCCGGTTTAAAGATGAACATGATTCCATACTGGAAGCTGGAACTGCATCGGCATTGAGCAATCGCAGAATTGCACTCTGAGATTAGAGCTTTTTAAAAATAATATGGGTCATCAATTTACACTTTGTACGTCCAAGAGCATCACCCGCCTTTACGAACTAATCGGCTCATTTTAACTAAACATCAGTTTTTTTTTGTTTTGTTTTCTACAGAAGAGGGGCATGGAATGGAATCCTCTCATGGCAATCAGTCTTAGTGGGATTAAAACAGGTCATGCTGAGGGTGCCGGCTATTCTCAACGTATCAGTATCAACTTGTAAATGACCGTGTGTGTAGGTATATAAAAAAAATGAATCATTTAAAAACACACGCCCGCAAAAAAAAAAAAAAAGGGCGGGAACTTTGATTTCACTAGGACTACTCCCTTTTGATTCCAAACACTGCTTTCCGTCATTCATCCAGATCTTTTCAGCTTTAGAAATAATGGAAATACTGGAACATGACATAACAGTTTTAGATTTCAAAATATCAGTTTTAGTATATTATGAAGAGAAAAAAGCTCTTGTACGGGAGGGGAGTATGAAAAAAAAAAAACAAAGACAAAATTTTCTTTGCTGGAACGGCAGTCATTTTCTGCAGTCATGTATACTGCACCAGAAAAGACCTGTTAACAACTCGATAACAACGACGCTGATCCTGATGAAAAAAAAAAAATTTCAAAATGGTATCGTTTCTTTCATTTACAACGTTTCTCTAGTGACGGCAGTGACACGAGGGACAGGAACATGCCACAGAGAGAGAGAGAGAGAGAGAGAGAGAGAGAGAGAGAGAGAGAGAGAGAGAGAGAGAGAGAGAGAGAGAGAGAGAGAGAGACAGACAGACAGACAGAGACAGAGACACAGACAGACAGACAGACAGACAAACAGGCAGGCAGACAGGGACATACAGACAGACAGACAACAGGCAGGCAGACAGAGACATACAGACGGACAGACAGACAGACAGAACAGGCAGGCAGACAGATAGACAGACAGACAGAGATTGGGAAGGAGTAAAAGAGAGAAGGGTGGTCTTTGGTCAATAACGATGACATTCAACTCACTTTCTTCAGTGGTTGAAACGTTACATGCTTAGTTCTCATTTCTCATGTCTTAAGCAATCCATCAAAATGTTGTTTTATCATTAATTCACCTTTTCCTTTAAACAGAAAATCAGAGGCGAGGGACAAAATGAAGAGTGGAGGGACCAGGGGTAAGGTAAATACATGTGTTGAAACAAACTGATGTTGAACATAGGTGGGTCATATCATTATGCATAAAAAAGGGGGCGTAGGGGGCAGGGGAGCAGGAGCAGGGGGTGGGGATGGGGGGTAGGGGGCAAACTGGAAGTTGAAAGTGTAAATCGTGGACATGACGCCCCTTAAATTTCTATGGAATCAGGGAGCAGCAAGAGCACATTTTAAGTCAGTGGCATCGGAAAACATTTCGCATTGGGCGGGCGTGCAAGCCTGACTGACAAAGCAGTTGAAGGGGGGGGGGGTGGGGATGGGGTCATGGATGGGTGGGAGGGATGGGTGGGAATTCTTCACTTTAAATAGAGGGTGACGAGGGGGGAGGCAAAATTCTTTTAAAAGGGGGGGGGGGGGGGGGGGGGGGGGTGAGGTATCTCATTTTTCACAATTCTCAGAAGGGTTTTGTTTTTTTTCCTTTTCCCCAAAAATTCCTGTATAGGGAGAAGAGGGGAGAGGAGAGAGGGGGGGGGGGGGGGGGGGGGGGGGGGGGGGGGGGGGGGGGGGATGGTGCACCATAATTGTCGTTCGCATTTTGAGGCTTCAAATATTTGGGGGGCCAAAAGGTACTCTGCCTCCCCCCCCCCCCCCCCCCCCCCCCCCCCCCCCCCCCCCCCTTTTTTTTTTTTTTTTTTTTTTTTTTTTTTTTTTTGATGTTTCATTGGTGGAGGGCAGTGCCCCCGTGCCTCGTCTCGCTCTTGTACCCCCCCCCCCCCCCCCCCCCCCCCCCCCCCCCCCACCCCCACACACACACACACACACACACTCCATCCTCTTCTGACGCCACTGCAATTTTCGTGCTTTTTAACAAAAAACACACTGCAACTACAAGAGATACAAGAGCAGAAGTTGAGTTCAAGGGCTTCCCACTTTCAAAACTCACGTACTTAAGACGTTTTTCTCTCTCTCCTCCGTGTGTGTGTGTGTGTGTGTGTGTGTGTGTGTGTGTGTGTGTGCGCGCGTGTGCGTGTGTGTGTGCGTGCGTGTGAGCGTGCGCGCGCGTTCGCGTGTATGTGTGTGCAGTCAGAGGCAAGGGTACATTAAATCCAAAAAAAAAAAATCCTACATGTCCTACAAATGCCAAAATAAACACATATGTGGGCACATTTTTGGCAGCCCTCTTTCAAAGAGAAGTTAGTGGGGACTGGGGGGTGGGGTGGGGGGGGGGGGGGGGGGGGGGATGACGATGGTTTGAACTGGGTTCCCCATGAATCAAGTACTGCCAAAAAGGGGGTCGAGAGAAGTTGAAAACCTTGTTGCAAGAGTGAAGGAACACATCAAGTGACAACAACACGACTTACGAGAAAACTAACTGGCCCATCCTAAGCCTGAGCGCAGAAGACAGCCACAGCCACAAGCACGAAAGAAAAACACCAGCACAGGAACGCACAGAGCAAGACACGGTACAGAAGGCAACAGTGAACGTGGTTCAAACGCTTTATATACTCAACGTCATGGTGACTCGTTCAGCCAGTATTCTCCAGCTTCTTCTTCTGTCTCTTCTAACACGGGTTTCACGTGCTCTGCCGGCGTGTGATCAGCTGCTGACTCCGTCAGAGTCTGTTCACTTTCCTTCCTCTCCTCTCACCCTCACTGTGCGCGTGCGCGCGCGTGTGTGTGTGTGTGTGTGTGTGTGTGTGTGTGTGTGTGTGTGTGTGTGTGTGTGTGTGTGTGTGTGCGTGCGTGCGTGCGTGCGCGTGCGTGCGC
>JADBJO010009453.1:2500-10000 GCA_016801955.1 Conus betulinus | reverse complement strand
TTTCATTCAAATGACGTTTCTTCTTATAGGCTGAAAATGTCAGACACTGCAAAGTATAAAACGCAAATGATGAGACACGAGGAAAAATGGCACTAAGCATACCCAACTTTGGGGGTTTTTTTTTTTTTTTTTTTTTTTTTTTTTAAATTCGGACTGGATGTTCAACTTGATTCGGAGCGATCGGTCATCTGGCAGCTGGAGGCTAACCGTTTGTTGAGGCGGAAGCAGAGCTGCCTTTTCTTTTTTCTTTTTTTTTTTTTTTTTTTTTTTTTTTTTTAAACAAGAATATTGACGTCATTAAAACGACGAAATGTGACGTGCGTCACTGAGCAAAAAAGAATTCCTGTTTTGGCAATTAACTATGCTATTTGTTGTTAAGACGTATTTGGAGTAAATAAGTGTTAAACCGTTATTGAAAATGCAAAAAACAAGCAAACACATCAATGTATTTTGTAAGCCAACGAGTCACGTTGATGACTGCTTTTATTTATAGTATTTAAACGAACGATTTGAAACACTTAATATCTGATCAACTTGTCAAGCCACATGTTTTACTATCCATTGTTTTCTGAAAGGTGTGCGCATTATCGTTGTTCTCTGTAAGTATGTTTGAAGTTATGTCTTGGTTACTTGAAGGAATATTTAGAGAACTGAGTCAACGCAAAGCTAAATATAACAAAATTTAACAGGAGAGACTTTTTGTTTCTTCAACAGATGTCTCTCAACTACACGAATCACTGCATGAATAAACTACTTGGATTGTACACATCAGGCTCAGCTTATTTTCGCAAGATTCAACACAAAGCATTTATACAAAATTGAACACTAATGCGAGGCACAAACAAGTAAAAAAAGAAATGATATACTGTACCTTGAGTAAGAAAGTGGCGGGCATAGTAAGTGCACTGGCAATAAGGGCATACTGTAGAACGTACCTAGCAAACGAGGACGGGACAAACACCTCATTTTACGACAACGACGCATCATCAAAACTGAGGGGCTGTCAGACCACGCTTTCTCGTAATCACACGCTTTCTCACACATTGCGCAACGTGTTATCGCAATGTGTGAGAAAGCGTGTGATTGCCAGAAAGCGTGCGTTGACAGCTTCGGATGATTTCTCGCGATTGTGAGAAAGCGTGTGGGGCGGCCCCACGCTTTCTCGTAATGTGTGAGAAAAGCGTGGAAGCCCCCTATTTTTTTTTTTTTTTAAACATTTAATTTGCCTTAGGGATGTTTTATTCTCCTTTAGAGAGGCTAGAGAGGCACGACGACGACAATAACACATCAATTATGATAATGATGACATCATTAGCGATGACACTCCTTTGATAATGAGTCTTACATTAAAACGTATACTGACATATTCATTGCATATTACTTGTGACCATAGCAATATAGTTATGTCCTCCATGTATAATTTTGATTGTCGTCGTCGTGCCTCTCTAGCTCTCTTTTCTGTCATTACTCTCTTAGATTTATGATTTGAAAGGAAAATAAAACAATCCTGAAGGCAAATTAAATGGGTTTTTTTTTTTTTTTTTTTTTTTTTTTTTTTTTTTTTAATATGGGGGGCTTCCCACGCTTTCTCACACATTACGAGAAAGCGTGGGGGCGCCCCACACGCTTTCTCACAATTGCAAGGAATCACCCAAAGCTGTCAGCGCACGCTTTCTCGCAATCACACGCTTTCTCACACATTGCGAGAAAGCGTGGGGGCGCCCCACACGCTTTCTCGCAATGTGTAAGAAAGCGTGTGATTGCGAGAAAGCGTGGTATAACAGGGGCATGTAATAAAAATGAGGAAGGAAAACGAACAAGTGGCATCATGTAACGCATTACAAGTGATTGTTTATAGCTTTTAATGAAAAGTTGTTAACAGTGATTACCACTTACTTTCAGACAAGTATGTGAATAGGAGTGCATGATAGACTTGGTAACAAAAAACAAACTGGGAAGTTAGGTAACCTAATTCAAATTTAAGACAACGTCCATCCTATCCGTACTGCATACACCAAGCCCACAGCCCTAAAAGGACAGAGATCGCCTTAAATGACAGAACGCGATAGGGTCAGTGAACCGAAACAACGCCGCTGGACCTTTCGCCGGTTAAGGGCCTAGTGACCGCACGTTGAGGAGTAGTTAACGGTACAAACATATTCGCACGCGTGCGGCCCACTGTGTGGTAAGGGAATCACCAGCGATGTGCAACTGAAAAGCCTAATTAGTAGGGCCCATTTGTGAATTCTGCTATAATACCGCTCTAGAGTAATTCTTTTCTTTTCTTTCTTTTTCCTTTTTTTTTTCAACCACCAGTTTTAGATAATTATTCATCCATGACAATCATTCATCCATGCCGATGCACCTATTAAACAGAGTAGGTTCTGATGCAATTGTACGGCCTGATGAGCTCAGATACCAAGGGAGAGTATAGGTAGAGGCAACACGCTTGGCTGCAGAGTGAGGTGATGGGGATCGACTCGCATCTCTACTAACTGTCGCACGAACGGATTTTGTGCGTGTGGGTCGTAGAACTATTATACAAAAGGAATGAGCTCTGATGTATTAGGGGATGTTACTAGAAGATTTGGGGATGTTGGGGATCTGCTAAAGTAATTGTGGGATGTTAATAAATCGACACTGCAACTGACTAAGGACTAAGATTCCTATGTACCGTTATCGAGAGAGAGAGAGAGAGAGAGAGAGAGAGAGAGAGAGAGAGAGAGAGAGAGAGAGAGAGAGAGCATTCAGTCAGAGATTCGAGGCAGAAGGTGAGCAAGTGTAGGTTCATGTTCAGAAACATACCAAACCGAAGATAGGACGAGGCAGAATATAATATAACATCCTTTCAATAAACAGGCTCTTAGAATTTACACATGTGTTTATTTTGACTACAAGTTATAACAGACATTCCCAGGAACCCCAACTTTCAATTAAGACCTTCTGTGTCTAGACTAATAAAAATAGACACACAAAAACACAGAACTCACATACCTTAACACCATGATCACCTGTGGCCAGGCCCGAAGGCCGAGAGGCCCAGCAACACCTTGACTCACCTAGAGGATGCCAGGGAGGGGAGTTTTGGGAAGTTGATATCTTTAGTTTTATATAGCTTTTGCCTGAGTGTGAATTGAATAACTGTGTAGCGTGGCACGTCTTTGACACAGTCAGAGAATGCCAGGCACTGGACATTATCGAGGTCTGGTTTTCATTACTGACCCACTGCTCAGGGATGGGGGGGGGGGGGGGGGGGGGGGGGGAAGGGGGGGAGGGGCGTAGCAATTTGAGGGTGGGGGAAGCAGGTGAGGGGACCTAGCATGTCAATGCATCCGGGTAGGTAATGAACGGATGTACCGCTCAAGGGGTGGGGGGGGGGGGGGGGGGTGGGGGGGCTTCATACTTAAATGGCTCTTAAGGGGGGGGGGCTCGGGGTGTGGGGGGGGTGGGGGGGGTGGGGGGGGGGGGGGTGGGGGGGGGGGTGGTGGGGGGGGCCGTGGGGGGGGGGGGGGTGGGGGGGGGGGGGGGGGGGGGGGGGGGGGTGGTGAGGCCATCTAGGAATGTCAATGGGGGGGGGGGGGGGGGGGGTTTGGGGGGGGGGGGGGGGAGCTTGGGGGGGGGGGGGGGGGGGGGGGGGGGGGGGGAGGGGGGGGGGGCGGGGTTGGTAGGTGGGGGGGGGGGGGGGGGGGGGGGGGGGGGGGGGGGGGGGGGGGGGTGGGGGGTGGGGGGGGGGAGTGAGGGGGCGTCAGGGGGCTATAGGGGGGGGGGGGTGGGGGGTGAGGGGCAGTCAATGGGGGGGTGTTGGTCCATCCTATAGTCTAGGGTAGAACGCTATAGACTCGGTCAATGGTCGGTCCATCCTGGGTAGGTAGATGACCGGATGTAACTGCTCGGGGAGGAGGGGATGACACTGGAGAGGCTCAGAATGTCTGTCAGGCTGTGTGTGTGTGTGTGTGTGTGTGTGTGTGTGTGTGTGTGTGTGTGTGTAGCTCCTATGTATATCACTCTGTAATATTAAGATATCTTGTACTTGACAGCACACTACTTAATTTTACTTGTAGCGTTCTCCCAGCCAGATAAAAATGATTGTAAAAACATGTGGAAACGACCTTTAATCCCAGTTTCAGGAGCTTTGGATAATAATTTAAAATGCCAAACGGAATCGTACGCTCTATGAAAAAACAAAAACAAAACAAAAAAACAAAAACAAAAAAAAAAAAAAAAAACCCACGTGACAACAGTGGAGTGTCTCTTAGCCAAGGCCTTTTTGGATGTGTGAAGCTAAAAGACTAACATGATCAGTGACACCTCTCCCTTTTCTGAAACCAGCTTGACATATTGGCAAAATCCCATCTTTTCAAGGAAATGTTCTAATATGAATTTCATTATCCTGTCAAAAAGTTTTCCAATGTGAGGAGTCAAAGAAATGGGTCGAGAAATCGATTTCTTTTTGATTTCCCTTGTTTATGGATAGGTACAACTGTTGCTTTCTTCCAAGCCATTGGCAGCTTTCCAGAATCCCAGCGCAACTGGAAGAACTCTAACATGTTTTTTTTTTTTTCAAAAAGCATTGAGGGAAATGCTTTATCATGTTGTAAGAAATGGGATCAAATCCTGTCGCAATTTTACCAGATTTTGGACGGCTAAGGGAGTACAGAAGCTCCTCTATTGTTAAATTTTTATTAATATATAACGTGTTGTTGTCATTGTCATATGGTTCAATGTTTTCTCCCTTCGTTTTCAATAGTTCTTCGTTCTTGCTCTTCTGTAGACAGATGTTCAGTCTGACTCATTACTGCGAAAGTGCCAGCAAATGATTCAACTTTCTTCTCGTAACAAAAAGCCAGGTAACGAAAGCAAACACGACAGCACACGCAAATTTTGTTGTTTTAATGACGACTTTATCAGTGAGACACACACAACACACACACACACACACACACACACACACACACACAAACACGTCAAAACGTCACAAACAAAAGCACGATTTGGAAACTTCAGGCAGTCTCAGCAGGTCCCACGTGGCCACAAACCACGCAAAACCCACCCGCAGCACAGCAGTCAGCGGAGGACGCGGAACGGCGCCGCCACCCCAACGGCAGAAGGGGGTGAGGCCAGTTCCCCTTCCATCAGCAGGACGGACGGTGTTGCCAAGCAACAAAACCCAGTCTGGCCGCTCGAGAAGAAAAACGCCGACGACCCGGCACAATCCACAGCAGCAAGATGGCACACACACACCGACCACCAGAGACCCCCTGCAATTCCAGCGGAACAACCCCGGCCCGTTCAAAAGTTCAGAAAGGGACCACAGCCAACAGCGCCAGACCGCCACCTCAAGGCCACACGGCAACAAGGCGAAGACCGTCCCGCACAAGACACAAAACGAACAACTCAAACGAAACGACGCAACGAAAACCTAACCACCACCTCCCACAGACAGGCACCACACAAACTAGGTAGGTCCACAACTTTCAGATGAAGTCACGGCACTGCTGCTACACAATAAAACAAAAAAGACAGAGCATAAACCACCAAGACTCTTCTTCAGTTGATAGGAAATGACACACACACACACACACACACACACACACAAACTCAAACCATGCACGCGCACACGCACCCACGCACGCACGTGGCCATGCACACACGCACGCACGCACGCACGCACGCACACACACACACACACACACACACACACACACACACACACACACACACGCGCGCGCGCGCGCGCGCGCGCGATTCCTACGCCAACATGGTGGATTGCTTCAAAGTGCACGTTCAGCTCTCACTGAAAAAAATCCAGTAAGTTCGTACGACATACAAAATGGTAAAAAGGGAAAAGAAAAAATGCTCAACAAAGAGTAAGTTCGATTCTTGTGAATGTTCTCGGCTTGAATCTCAAACTCAATCTCCGACTCGGAACGAGCAGGGATCTAGCCAAACGAGCAGCCACAGCATATCAGACCCTGCAACGGCTGGCGAAAACCCATGTAAAAATACTGGTCAGTCTGAAGGTTCTGCTTGATAGATGTCAAATGGTAACAGTGTGCATGGTTCTCCATTGATTTCTTTCTTCTTACCATTGAGCAAGGTCAGTGTACGATAGTGCTACTCCCTCTCTCTCTCTCTCTCTCTCTCTCTCTCTCTCTCTCTCTCTCTCTCTCTCTCTCTCTCTCTCTCTGTAACAGACCAAAATGGGTCTGACCATATACTTTTGGAACTGCACTTTGGCTTTTCACAAACTGCTGGTCCTGATGTAAAGGAGTACTGAGGGCTGGATGTCTTGAGAAATTGAAGTGGAAAGATGATAATGAAAACACTTTTCGTAGTATGATTAATGATGATGATATCCTGCAAGTACTGAAAAGATTTTTTTTTTTTTTCATAGATCAATATATCAAATATAGGTTTATGTATGTTTGATAATTGTATTATAACTGAAGCAGAATGTATGAACAATAAAAATACGACCAAGTCAGGTGAGAGAATGAATCTCGGTTTGATCGAGAATGTAAAGTGACAGAATCAAATACGACAAAACTTTTGCCGAACTCATGATAATGAAGACCACGTAAAATACTGTAAGGCTCGACGAGAATACAGAAATAGGTTGCAGAGAAACCAGAGCACAACAAATCTGTACTTAATCATTTCATACACTCGGTCCATATCCAGAAGGAATTCTGCCAAATTCTCGTAACATTTCTGTGAAGACTTATACACAGTGATATTGCTCCTAAAGAGTGGTGCCAGCATTTAAAAGAAATGCCAGAAAATGATGTTCGTAGTGAAAAATGAACATGAGAAATCAAAGAAACAAGTTGCTTGGGCAGTCCCATTTCAAAGAAAGAGATTCTATTTGCGATATAAATTAACAGAATGGAAAATATGGTGGTCCTGGTGGTGGTCTGTTGGTGAGCTATTTAGAAATTGTAGTGACATTGTAATTGATTTCTTTCTTAATATGTTCAAAACTCCTTGATTAAGTACTATAATTATCAGGACTGTGTTTGAGTTTTGTTTTCTTTCTTTAATGTCTTATTGGAATAGCTGTGTCTGTTCACTCAACTGTCGTTCCATTGATGGGGAAAGTCTGGCCACCATGCCGTTCGAAAGTGAAGCAGTGTCTGGTGTGGTTTTGTGGTCACCACCAGAGTTTTACCTCTTTGCTTGGGTTAGGCCCTGCACTTTGTTACTACATCCCCACTAAGGAGCATTCTACGTGGAGAAAACAAAAAAAAAACAACGTATTGACGGCACAGAGTGTCAGAACAACACAGGCACATGCCGTAGAGTCACCTACTTCACACAGAATGTCAGTGATGCATGACACACTTCCCACACACCTTGTGCCTTTGTTGCCCACCTCTTTTATCACCCAGGCAAAGTCACCTAGGTGTGACAGCTTCCACAGCTTTCGCCAAGATACTACATGCTGAAGCATACACACATGCAATACGATCGCACAGTAACACTAACCAAGATATACATGCT